>CM057156.1:4202545-4221631 GCA_029962745.1 Echinometra lucunter
GCGCCACATTTTTGTGCACAGGTCCATGGTTCTCGCCAGTGCATAACACCCATGGTTCCAGTACCATGCGCAAAGGGTTTCAGACAAGGAAGAACCATGTGTGAAATTGCTGCACCATGCGTGGCAACAAGGGTAAAAAAATATTGGAGTATATGTTCCTAACAATAATGATAAATGTCACAGAATTGTTTTACATTTTGCCAATGTATTTTTACTTTTATTCCATTAGCAGACAACTCCTGCTTACCAAGAAGTATTTTTCATTCTTTTACTATAGCATATACTGCCGCCACACCTAACTTTAGATGTTATTTCGTAAAACTTCAGAAACTTCCACGCTTTGCGCAGAGTGGGAACCGTGTGTGGATTTTTGACAGGTCTATGGGGTATGGGGCGACAAAACATTGTCGCCGAGGCAGGACACAGTTTGGTTTGCTGCCTGGCTGTAAAAAGCGCAACAATCGAATTCCTCAAAAGTTAGCGAAAACATTGTTGTCACGAGATTGTTTGCGCAAATTTTAACAAAACTCTCTCTTATTTGAAATTGACGCGTTATTAAATGCGTGTTCATTAGTATAAGTGGTGGCACAGAGAGAAACTTAAGAGCTATTAAGTATTATTATGTCAGTTTAACTTCTCATGTCAGCAATAACTGTCCCTTTTACCATGTGGATTTGTTATTGCTTGTTGGTCATTACTTTTCAGCATGGATTTCTTGGATTATTATAGTGCTTATGTCTGTCTCATTATTAGTCATTATTAATCTAAATTTCTCTTCTTCGTTTAGTGTTTGAAAATTTTGTAAAGTCATGTTGAGTTTAGACATCAGTCTTGATCTAAGATCGTTTAAATGGGTGCATTTCATTAGGAAGTGCGTTTCATCCCCTACGCCTGTATTACAAAGTGAGCATATCCTATCTATTTGTGGTAATTTCTTGTAGCGACCTTCCTAAATCATTAGATTACTGTTACTTATCCTGATTTAAGCATGTTTAGTATATTTTGATTTTTGTGTTTTCTCCATATCAAGCAAAAGGCAGTTTTCCAATTTATAATTTGTTTTTTAGGGTTTTATATGTTCTTAATTTTGGAGAGTAGTCAATGTTATCATCATTTATAAGGCTGTCCTTCCAGGCTTTTTTATATCTGGCTTTTGATTTGCCCCGGGAATTTGATTTGATTTGATTTGATTTGAAATGGTTTATTAGAGATAAAAACCATCGCAGCTTACAAAGCTGAATTGCGATTTTTCTTTTTTACAAAAATGGAGTGCAAACAATATATACATACATAACTAATGTGATTATAATACAATAACATTGATAATTATAAGTAATGCAGAAAGGTAGGTGGTAATGCCATCATACTGTACAAAGCTACGTCGTTGGTAACACCTTCCCCAACCGGCGTAAATCCACTTTGAGGAGTGGGGGGGGGGGGTGATCGACTTTTTAGCCGATTTTTTTTTTCTGTCGAATTCACACTTAAGTATAAATACACGCCCTCACCCACCTGCACAGACCCCCCCCCCCCTTACACACATTTTAATTTTTATCTTGCGAGCGAGCGAAGCCAGCGAGCCAAAAATAACCATTTATCTGGTTTTCAATCGCATTTTCAAATGAAAATTCGAAAAAAAGACGAGTGAGCGAAGCGAACAAGCCAAAAATAACCGCTTTTCTGGTTTTCAATCGCATTTTCAAATAGAAATTCTAAAATATGGTGGTTGTTTACGACAGATTATTAAAAATCATATTTAAAGATTAATTCAAATATCATTTCTTCCTTAAAAGTGTGTGGGGGGAATATTTGTACACGCCATCCCCCCTCTCAAAAAAGTAAATCCCCCGGGGATTTACGCCAATGCCCCCCCCCCCCCACCTGCCGAAAAATGAAGTAATGTGTTCGTTACATGTTTATTCAAGATCTTAAAGTTGCCAATCCAGTTAATGTTTCATTAAAAAGGGTGATTTTTTTTTTCAGTCTAGGGTATTGTAAAATAAAATCTACGAATTAATTCGAAATGATGGCACATCACTTTAGAGATGAAGGGAAAGATGGTCTGAGAGCTTGAAAAAGAGAATACAGAAGGAGGAAGCAAATCAGAAGGGTGTAGAGAAAAAAAAATAGTTAACCTGTAATGCTAGAAGAGAAATAGTGTAAGAAAAAAAGCAAATGTGTAATGCATTTGGTTCAAAACTCAAAAGCCAACCATATAAAATTTTATGATGACTTATTTTGGTTAAGCGCAAAATTATGAAATAATTAAATAAGGAATTGCACTACCGGTATTTTGCATACGTGTGGTCTTACAGCGCAATTCTGGGATTTGGGATTTGTGTCTCAAAGATCTAGAGTTGTCTGGTGGAAAATACTCTTTAAACTGGTTCGTGTGCAGTAGACTCTTCTGGAAGAATGACAAGCTCAAACTCTTTCTACGGTCAGCTAGAGACGTTACGTTCAACTGATCTAGAACACTGGCGTAGGTTGTGTATCTTCTACCAACTATGACTCTTAGAGCTCTCTTTTGGAGTCTTTCTAACCTGGTGATTTGGTTTTTTGTGAGACCTCCATTCCACATAGGGGCCGCGTATTCCAAAATGGGCCGTATATAGCATGTTTAGATAGTCAGCAGGTCATCCTGTGGTAGGCCGTGTCGTTTTAGCAACCTCCACAAGTGAATTACTGTTCGCTCGTTTTATTAGTCCATTTACATTTTCGTCCCATTTCAAATCGTTCTGGATAATCACACCAAGTATCTTAGTGGCACTGACAGTGGCCAGCTCATGGTTCCCAATACGAACCGTGGGATGGGCTGGGGGAGACCGCAAAAACAAGCATTCATTTGAACGCATTTTGGGGGATTCAGTTTCATTTGGTTACTCTCACACCAGGTTAGAAAGTAATCCATTGATTGTTGTAAGAGGGATGCTAGAGTAGAGCTTCTACATTCCTCGATAGACAGATCATCCACATACTTAAAAGCAGATTAGTTGTCAAAACATGGATTGACATCGTTTACCATAGCCAGAATAATTATGGGACCTAATCGAGTTCCTTGCGGTACACCTGCATGTAGAAACAACCAATTAGAACACCTTGAGTGATAGAGAACACACTGTTGATGGTTAAACAGAAAATTCGCAACCCATGGGATAATAGATGGGCGGAAACCAAGGTCGATGAGCTTTCTTAGAGCTATTGTATGATCGACTCTATCGAAAGCCATAGTAAAATCTGTTACGATCACCGTTGACGTAGCCTTGGTATTGTCAGCATTCTTGTGCAAGAGGTGTAGCATGTAAATAAAGTAATGGTTCTTTGAAAGAAACTTCCTATTACCGAGCTGATTTGGGTCTAGTCTCAGTGCTATGTCTTGTAGAATCCACTTCGCTATGAATCCTCCAGCTACTTTAGCAAAATGGCTAGTTAAAGAAATCGGCCTAAGTTTATCAATTGTAGGGAGGGTTACTTTTAGGTACTGGGATAACTATGGCTCGTTTCCAGTCATCCGGAACCTTGCTTTGCTTGAACGAGGTGTTGATGATGTCAGAAAGGGGTGTCGCCAGTTCGACTGAAATTCTCTGAATTTGCCAAATATAGCTTTCTCTTACCTTCTGATCAAGAATGTATTGTGATTTTGCCAAATATGTGAGAACCCTAAAGAATGTAGTAGAGATTTCATGTGTTTGCAATAATTACTGTTTATGTTCATGCCCTCGAAGTAAGCTTGTTTGACTAAACTATTGTTTGAGGTTACTATGTGATGCCAACACCCGACTGCATCTATTAGTGTAGTTAAAGCAAGGGGGAATCGTCCGGTTTCCGCCAAGAAGGCGCTGTTCATCGCCGACCTATTAGTTCCTATAGACCAATTTCACAACGCAAGAGGGCAGTTGATTGTTCGACAGAGTTCGACATACTGCGGTGGGCGCTCCAACTTTTATAGTACACAAGTCAATAGCGCGTTATGTACATTCGTTCAATTTTTTGTCTATTTTGACCAATATATGCAGATTTCTTTTAATATTTGCAATGAGAAATTGTCAGGGAAGTTCAGGTCGCAGCTGTGCGGTACTCAAATGCCACAAGAAATGGAGAAAGTTTAAAAATTGGAAGCTAACTGAGTGCGAAATTCACTCGCTTTTGACTCATGAAGCCTGTTTGTGTGAGAAGCCGTACTCCCTACACAGGTTTCCGTAAGCAATGCGAAGGAATCCGTCGCCATTGAGTAAAAATATCAACAGAAAGGACTTTGAAATCAAGAAACATGATCATTATGTACTTTGGCGTAAAATTTAATGAGTGAAAACATGACTTTGTAAAGAGGGTAAGATTGAGGGCTCCCGTTTACTACGGCTTCTATGCTGCAATCGAACTTTTACTGACAAAACTAAGTTGAAAAACTATCGAAAGTACAAAAATACATCATACCTTCATCTGTCAGATATGGCCATTGTCTTACCTCATCTACCCATGTATCCATGCTTTATTTTATTGATCTAGAATAAAGTAAATGGAACAATATTAGGGCATATCTCATATCTTACATTGATTTTGTACACAGAGCCAATCGCGGTCAGCCCGCTTGCACACCGCAGCAATGGCGTCGCCGATAGAGGGCCATATACATAAACCGGAGGTGAAATTGGTCTAATTGGAAATTAGGATTTTTATAAACTTTAGTTGTAGAGCTTCTGGTAGGAATGTTTTATAGCATATTTTAATTTCTTTTTTCTCATTTATCAGATATTCGAGCCCCCTTATTTCAGAGTTATACAGAATGATCGGTTTTACACATGTATCAAAAACTTTCAAGTGTGGTATTAAGCATATTCGGTCTTTGGGGAAAATGTTTCGTAGGCTGAACACGGCTTTTTTGGCTTTATTGATCAGAGATATTTGATTGCATGAGTAAACGTCAGCGACGTAACAGGTGTCTGTTATCAGGGGAGGAGGGGGGGGGGGTTGGCCAAAAATTTCCCGGTAAGTCAGTCTAGAATCAGTAGGGTAGCTATAGGATTTTATTTCAGGGGGCGGTAGTGAGCACGCGAAGCGTGTGAATCACTTACTGAGCGCGCTTCGCACGCTCCCTAGGGGGGAGGGTGCAGGGAGGGGGGAGTTTCCCCCCCCCCCCCTCCCGCGCGAAGAGAGGAAGCTCCGACGTTTCTTTGTATTGTATTGTATTGTACTGTATTGTATTGTATTTATTTATTCACGGTAAAAACTCACAATCAGTCAAAACAGACTGCTTTTTAGCGAGACCGTGACATATTATACAGGTAAAAGTGAGACAATACGGTTTACAAAACATTTACAAAGCATTACATATAACACAGAAAAGGAAACATAAAATATTAAACAAACGAAGAAATAAAACTGCATAAAACCAATTTGTTGAGAGAATTATGAGAACTCTCTGAGCCCCCCCCCCCCCCAGCAAATGTGTCAGAAATCGATGGAATTAACTGATATAATGAATAAAATAAACTGATCTAATTGACGAGTATCACATGGCAAATAATTAAACAATTGAATACCTGTATAAAGTACCACCGTCCTTAAAAAAATTGTTTTGGGTTTTTCAAGGCTAAACTTACAATAGTAATTACGAAGGGAATGTTTACTTTTCTTGATACTAATTCTGGAACAAAGAGAAGATGGAAGATGTCCATGCAATAGTTTAAAGATAAAAGAAACTGCCTGTTTTTTCCAACGTGATTCTAGTTTGTCAATGTTCAGAGAAGAATACAACAGAACGGTACTATATCTATAATCAACTCTTAACACTGCTTAAGATCATGCGTAGTGCTTGGTTTTGAAGAACACTCAATTCTTTAAGTAAAACCTTTCCTGCATTGAACCATACTATAGAGCAATAATCAAAATGTGGTTGAAAAAGTGATTTGTAAAGCATTACAGCCGTTTTCAAACTAATGTATTGCCTAAGCCGTTTCAGGGAATTGTTCCTTGTCTGCTCCCGATCTTCTTACGTTTCTCTATCTGTTATCAGTGGGGTGGGGGCAGAGCCAAAAGTTTCCCGGTAACTAAGTCTAGAATGAGTGGCGTAGCTAGGATTTCATTTTAGGGTGCGGTAGTGAGCACGCGAAACATAAAATATTAAACATAAAATATTAAACAATAGTGGCTATTACGCCACTGGTAAACGTGCCTGATGGTTCAAAGATGATTCCTAGATATTTGTATTCGTTAGTTATTTCCATATTTGTTTTATGACGTAAAAACTTATTTTTCTTAAGCATTCTTCCTGACTCATCATGCTTATTGAAAATCATCATCTTTGTCTTTTGCATATTAATTTCTAAATTCCACCTTTCACAATATTCATTTAAAGGCATTGGCTAACTTTGTGAGTAGCTGATTTTAAAAATTCTCAAACTAAGATGAAACATGTGCATGAGTACTTGTATTTGTACTCAAAACCCCTGAAACCAACCATAATTTTGAATGAAAAAGTGTAAGTTAGACGCAAACGACGATTTTATTATCCTTCGTCTCACGAGATAATCACTAAGAGGACCACTTTGCTTGAATTTGAAAATGCCGTTATGTTCCTCCCGCCGCGTGATACGCCAATACACACAGTACGGTAAGGTGAGTCATACGCGCATGCGCACTCCTTATGTCTATTCTGTGCAACCGACCCTCGTATATTTTTCAAACATTGGTTCACATTTTTGATATTTAAAAATACTTCCTGTGGATATTATACTTTGAAACTTTCAGACTGGTATTTTTACACTATAACCCTTATGTTTTTTCCATTTTCAAGTAACAAAATACGATTTTTAAAAATCATAACAATGTTAACCAATGTCTTTAAGTGGTTCAGTGCATTTTGAAGTCCACATTCCTTTTCAGCTATGAAGACAGGATCATCTGCATACATAAGGCATGATTTTTGTTTCTCCAGAGCCTAAAGTCACCAGATGGCAATCATCTCCAAATGAATCTACAGTATCGTTCAAATATAAAGAAAAAATGGTTTGGCTTAGTACACATCCTTGTTTTACTCCTACCGAAGTTGAGAAAGAAGGGGTGATTTTATTTTGGAGTTCGATAGAAAATCGAACTTCTTTATACATTTTCAATTACATTGTAAAATTGACCAGTTATATTGTAATTTTTTAACTTGAAGGGTAAAAATTTTCAAGATAGAACGCTTTGCGGAAGTCCACAAGTGTATATATAAGTATTTATACTGTTAAGCATTTTATCAACTAACGTCTTTAAAGTAAAATGTGATCACTTGTTCTGTACCCTTTTCTAAAACCTATCTGCCTAGAGGTTATTATGTCGTTTTCTTCGAGATATATTTGAAGTCTATTGTGAAGTAGTCTTGAGAACTTGTGAGAGCTATCCCTCTGTAATTAGAGGTCGTTATGAAACCCACCTTTGAATATTGGAGCTATGATATTTTCCCTCCAAATATCAGGATAAATACACTTTTTTAAAAATAGCATTGAATATATCTACATAAGGAGTTTTTATGGCATCTAATACTTCTTTGTCTGTAATGTTAGAATTCAGTTTTCGTATATCATAGTTTGCACGTTTCGAGTCTTTTTCAAAATCAAAATTACTTTAAAGTCTTTGTTCATAAGCTTTTTGAAATGATCATGCCATTCTTTCGCTGTTATATTTGTGGAAGAATTATCTCTGTTCTTTTCTTTCATTACGCCGACAAGTCTTCAAAATGATGAGGGGTCGTTTTGGTCTAGATATATGTTTCTTGTGAGCTCTGTGATTTCTATGTGATATTTGTCGAAGGAGTTTTTGTTCGTAAAGAACTTTTAGCCGTGGTGTCGTATTCCATGGTGTTTTTCTAAGGTCTCTGCATAGCTTCCGTATTAGTCGCAGTTTGGGTCTACAGATCGAGTCAAACCATGGCTTATCATTAGTCTTTTTTCTTTTTAGTTACTCTCCTATTTTGGCCAAGAGAAACTCCTGCGGCAACTTTTAATATCTGAGTAAAGTTATCAACTGTTTAATTTATCTTCATTTTGTTATCTGGATTAGCATATAATGAAATGTCTGAAATATCTAATCTAATTTTTTTTCAAAATTCTCCTTGTTTAATTTCGTAATAAATCGCTCTTCATTCGTTCTGTTCCATTTACACGGTTTTATGTCATGTAAGACCATGTCATCATTAGTAAATACAAATGAATGAAGGGTTAATGTTATTTGGCAATGATCGGATAACAGAGGGCAGAATTCTCCAACTTCAAATGCTATAACTTTACTGAGTAATGAGGCGCTACATATACAGTAATCGTCTATTGAGATATCTCTTGAATTGTAGAATGTATGTGTATTCGCATGATTGCAGGGGAGGCGGAGCTGGGACTTGGAGACGGGAGGAGGGGCACAGGGTCGAAACTATTCCAGGCACCCCAAAAGTGCCCATTAAGCATGAAAAATGCCCCTATTCAAACCTGTTCTTGCCTCCTTCTTACAAGGGCTCTTTTTTTTTTTGTAATTGCCCTTTCACCTTCCAGTCAGTGCCCTTTTCAATGTCTTCTGCTTCAGATAAGTCGTCCTTCTTACACCCTACAACTTTCCACCCTTTTCCACCAAACTAATGACCCTATCTCATTTTTCATAGTGCTCTTTTCCCTTTTGAGAAGTGCGCCCTTATCACTTCAAGTCAAGTTCAGGTTTTATTTCCAATATAACACAAGACATAATTTTTTTTTTCTATCATTTAAACAAAAATATCGTAAATAAACAAACATACATTTTTTTCCTCTAATTAACATCAAAACAAAAATTAAATGTCTACTTGACATAGTGTATTAAAAGATAAAAAAAATGATATTGGAAAAGAGAAATCCACAAAAAAGCAATGCTTGTAGTGACGTGGATTCCTCAAGGAAGAAAAGAGAAAGTAAAGAAAAGAAAACAGAAGAATGTGTGATACAGAGGTAGGTGAAGCAGCAGTATATATTACAATTGCAGATTCAGTCACACAGTGAGGACTCCGCCAGATGAACGATGCGTTGCGCATTTGAGACAATTAAAGAAGAGAAAGGACAATAGGAAAATGGAGAAATAAGACAAGATAACATAAGACAAGACAAGACGAAAGAGGGACAAGACAAGAAAAGACAAGTCAAACAGACAGGAAACATAAGGGGGAAAAAAGAGGAGAAAATAGCAAGAAGTTAAAAAGTGGAAATGGGAGATGGGCTGCCACAGACCGACATGACATAACATGACCGACAACCAGACTGAAATAAAAAAAAATAGACAGGTGGGAATTTCGTATGTATAGGATAGAGCGATGACCTTGATTAGACGTAACCAAAA
Organism: Echinometra lucunter; assembly: GCA_029962745.1. NCBI lineage: Eukaryota > Metazoa > Echinodermata > Echinoidea > Camarodonta > Echinometridae > Echinometra > Echinometra lucunter. The sequence goes on from CM057156.1 coordinate 4,211,879, forward strand.
TTGAAATCTCAGTTCCATTTTTAACTGTTATAAGAATGAAGCAAGAAAAGTTAGCTTATGTTTAAATGCATTCAAAGAGACACTATCTTTAATATCATTACTAAGAGAGTTCCAGAATTTGGGACCGTTGTATATGAATGTGTTTTTGGCTAGTAAAGTTCTGCAGAAAGGTAAATGAAATTCGTAAGAGTGTCTCGTGGGATAATTATGGTAAGATTGATTTTTAAGGAACATGACATCAAAAATATGGGGAAGAGCATTATTATTATAGTTGTACATAAATTGCCCTAACTGGAATAAATACAGGTCTCTGACTTTCAATATTTTACTCTCAAAGAACAACGGATCCGTATGTGAACGGAAGGCAGAGCTATGAATAACACGAAGTGCCTTTTTTTGCAAAAGTAACAATCTGTCTAATAGATATTGATGGGTATTTCCCCAAGCAAGAATCCCATAATTCAAATAGGGTAAAATTAACGATGAATAAAGCATAATAAGTGATGTCGAAGGAATAAAAAATTTCAGTCTGTTGATAATACCTATATTTCGTAAAAATTGTTTTGCATATATTTTCAATGTGATTTTTCCAAGAAAGTTTGTTGTCAACTATAATTCCAAGAAATTTTGTATGTGGAACAATTTCTAAGGGAGTATCATCAAAAATAATGTTCATTGGTAATGCGTTTATGGAATTACTGAATAACATATTTTGTTTTCTTGAGATTCAAAGATAATCTATTAGCTCTTATCCATTCAGTAACTTTAATGAGTTCAGAGTTAATAACATTGACTAAAGTTTGTGGGCACTGGTGGGAGAAAAATAAGTTGGAATCATCAGCAAACAAGATAAGTGACAGAATTTGGGATGACCTACAGAAATCATTAATGTAAAGGGTAAACAACAGTGGGCCCAGTAGACTACCTTGAGGGACTCCACATTTTATATCTTGCATGTTAGAATTATGACCATTAACAAAAACATACTGTTGTCTACCGGATAGGTAGCTCCTGAACCACTCCAAGGCCTTCCCTCGCACCCCATAATGTGACAATTTATGTAATAAGATTTCATGATTGATGGTGTCGAAGGCCTTGGAGAAGTCCAGGAAAATGCCCACCAGGTGACAAGATTTGTTGAGAGCACTTACTACTTTATCAATAAAATTCAATAACGCATGAGTGGTGTTGTGCTTTTCGCGGAACCCCAAACTGAACTTCTAATCAATGTCCCTATATATACTGAAATTTGGTAAGTGACCCCCTTTGACTGCGCATTTTGGTTATATAGTTCATTTGCCCTTCCGATTTATTTTGTTTTATTTCATTTGAATTAAAATCTTTATTTCCACGTTCACCTTACATCAGTTCAGTAACATAATTTAAAACATAAGTGTATCAAGTGAAGTAATACAAATATGCCAACCGTTATACCCGTACGCCCCGTACGGTTAAATAATATAAAAAATCTATTATCATAAATATCTTGATAAATAGATGCGCGATTGACTTATAACTGAACACTGTACACTGAGTAATTATGTCTTATTGTTTTACTTTGCTGTTTGGAATCACTATGATTATTTTTTCGATGGTATTACTCCCTAGGTACCGGGTTTATATACTGGCTCCACTCGCTGATTTCCTCTGTGTTATCATGGTGTGCCATGGGAATGGGAAGTCAAAACGCTATTGGAATGTGGTTTGGTACAATATATTTATTTATTATCATTTTTTATGATATCATTTCTCACTGTCGCGGATCTTCGGGTGCGGTTCCAGCTCTATACAATACTCGTTCTTCTAGTGTCCATGGGCCATGATACGAGAAATAGCTTAATTTTGTAGTACCAAAACGATGGGGACAAACTGGAAACTCCTTTATTTTAACGGTATACCATTTTGGAATTCTCTACCTAAACTGTCAAAAAAAGTTGTAAAAAGTTACATTTAAAAAGATTACTAAAACGACATCTGAAAAATTAGTCCCTTCTATTACTCCAATGTTAATTATTCTCATTACTGTAAACAGTTTGTATCGTTCCTACATAAGTTGTGGTCTCAAATCTTATATATCTTTATCTTCTATTAGTTTATCAGTTATTCTGCTTATATTTGAATGTTATGTGTTGATAATGTTAACATAGTGTGCAGTTATGTATCTCTGATATCATAGTATGACATTTAATTACTTCTCATCGGTTCAATGTATGGGACCCATTGGAAAATAAGTCTATCTTGGCTTTCATGAGCTATTTTGTCAAGGTATTTGATGCTTTTAAACCTATACTTGTCTTTCATGGTTATACCTGACGAATATAAAATCAATCAATCAATCAATTATGGTGATAAACTGGATGAGATGAGTTTGGGAAAGTGTACTCTTTTAGGAATTTGAGTTGGAATATATTTTGATTATGTGGAAGAATGTGTTTTATGTCTTTCTATGAAATGTTCTTGTCGCTTTGTTTTTCTAATTTCACGATGACTGCTAATTATTTATAAATTGTGTGATTCTAATTGATTATGAAACAATAAAACACATAATTTAAACAATAAGAGTAAATGTTCAGAAGTTATCTTTTTCCTGGGAAATTCGGAGTTGGGAAAGTACGTAGCCCATGCCATGGCTATGTCGTTATCACAGACCACTCCTCCCAAGTGCAATGCCCATGGTAGAGTTGGGGGGTTTGATCACTCGCAGCTCTCTAGCTCAAGGTGGGGATGGTGGGGGGGGGGGGGGGTCATAAAGCTGTTCGTTAAGTTATGAATGACTTTAAGAAACGGACTTGTATATTGCAAGTCAAATGGGAAAAATGGCATCGGATAATATATGCAGACGTATATTTATTTATTGTTTACAATTCAGACATTTTTATTTGGAAGTATAGGCCTATTTTCACGATTTTGTGCCACAATTAAAGTGAGATTATAAGCGCCGTCACACGTGACTTTGTCTGCACTTGTACAGAGGAAAACTTGGACATTCCCCTTTTGGCACTTCACATTCAAGTCGTTTGCAAAGTCCAGTGAACTCCATACTACGTAGTCGTAGTAGTAGTATGGAGACTGTTTTTGAACTCCATACTGTTCGATCCCGTTTACATCTAGCTTTGGGCCGTTGTCACCGGATGAGATCACCGTCCAGATGACCGAAAATATTGTTCAGTTTTCATAAACTCTCCTGATAATTTTATAAGATCTATGCAGGTAGCATCAGAATTTGTTGCTTTGCATTTTCTAGGCTCAAAACTATAATTTTTATGGGACTTGATATAAAGACTCGACCAATTATGTTTACATGGATACCGGATGTGCCTACTGTTGAATATCATTTGCGGTAGGGAGAATTTATTGATATGGTACATTGGAATTGAAATTCCAAAAGCCTGAAAAGTGTGTTCTGTTGTGAAAATTTAACAGAAAATTTTGATCTTATCATCGGTATGGACAAGCAAAGAAAATCAAAATTGAAATGTAGTTTTTAACAAAAGATAGGAAACAATGGCAGTTCATTACTAAGCTTGGTATTTGTTTTTAATGACAGGAAAGGGACGAAGCCAAGCTGGACGTTAATTTTGGCATCGTAATCCAAGTATTCTTTGGTATGTATACATCATCCCATCTTTATTTCTGCTGAATGGTAATCTTTTCGTTTCACCTACAGTTGGGAGTAGGGTGTTTGAATACGGTTGGTGAAATTTGATATACTAAGGGCTAAAGACCACAAATGAACTGAAATATATTTATACCCGTCAGTTAGAAGTAACAAAACTCCCCTATGGCCAGTGCGCCCCTGCCTACTACAGGTAGAATTTGTAATAGTTGCATATATACTCATATATATACCCTCGCCCTCTTTCTCTTCTCTCTCTTCCAGAGTCAAAATTGAACGGGGGTTAGTATTTTATGTTTGATCAGTGATGTTCTAGATTGCTCAGAAAGGGGGCCTTTTTACAATCCAAGGTGATTTTCCAACAGTGCAAGAGGAAGGTGAACAAATCATGATAAAAGTGGAGGAAGCAATAATAAGCAAGTGGAAAATACCATTCATCGTAAAGAATGTATGAACAGCTGCTGCTATGGTAGAAGCTGTATTAGGAGGCATTTCAAAATTGAGTTCATGTTAATCTATTTGTTGTATATGCTTTGACACTTTTTTGTTTAATTTTCACACAGCCTCTGTTCAATTATTGGCTACCAGTAGGTTGCATTCGGTAAGGATGGAATGGGCCTTAACTACGCATCCTTGCTGAAGGAGTGTAAGAAGATAAAACTTCCCAATGGCACAGTGAACCGACCGTTCCAAAGCTGTTCCAGGTACCCTTTGGTAACGCTTACCTCTGGTGGGAAGAGTAATATGGACCCTCCACTACAAGGCAGTGTGCAGATTCCCCTGGTAAATACTTCTTGTATGTCTGCTCCTCCTTCCATTTATCTATAAGAAGAAAAATGAGGAAAAAATTACGCAAAGCAGCTATTTCTCGAGCTGCAATCGCTATTTTATACTCTCGTATAATAGCGTGTCATGTGACTGCAAGCATTCGACGGACAGATCCAAGATTTTTAAAGAATGGGAGACGGAAGCATGGTTCCCCAAAGTATGAGCAGACAAAGATAGAGAAAGAAAGAGAGAGAGAGAGAGAGACAGAGAAGAGAGATGATATCACAATGTTGAAGTGCAGTTGTGTTCCCCCTAAACTCTGATAAGCGGAGGAAAAATAAGTTATGTTTTTTGAATGTTTTAAAGCAGACATATGGCGCCATACAAATGCTGTGAATTATCATCATCATCATGTACAAGAAGGAGATTAGGACTTTTCTGATGATAAAATTCATCATGATTTGGGGTTCACGCAGTTGATTTTATGTGTGGATTATATTGATTTAGTTGAGATCTTTTTGGTAATCATGACAACGATTATTATTAGCTCATTTAATCATTCATAATTTTAATCATCAAAAAAGATGGACGAGATAACGTTCCAATGATGCAAAAAGAGGATGGCAATGAGAAATGACATATTTTAGCTTTTCTGTCATTCTGTTTATAATATTTCTAATATAGTTTTACCTCTGGTTCGGTGTGAAATCAACTTAATTGATGCGGAAGAAGCATGTAAAAAATGCAAATTCTTTATGAAAAATCAAATAGCTGTGGCCATCATATGCCTGCAGAGTGCGTGTATTGTACATATTTGTATATTTCTCCAAATGAATGCGAGATTTAATCTTCCACACCCACATCTATACCCCGTACCTCAAACCTGTAATGTTATTTTCTTTTCAATAATTTTTCAATCCAGCAAAATTGAGATTAATTTTTATCCAGCCACCGAAGGTGGAGCGAGACTAAAGGATCCTTAGCGGCGTCGGTCCGTCTGTCCGTCCGTCGTTGGTCCGTCTGTTGTCCATCCGAAACCATTATAAAAACTTGAATGACCTTCGCGACCGTTTGCCCGTGTGGAACCAAATTTCGATGGTAGATGGACGGTAGATGCCTCGATGGGACCTCAATGTAATTTAGGGGTGAGGAAAGGTCAAATGAGGTCAAATGTTAATATTTTCCACAGGGGTTAGTAAACTTTTGGTCCAGCAGCCCATTTGTAACCAAGCTTGGATGGTAGGTGCTCTATAGGAACCTCACTTTGATTTGAGGTTCCAAGGTCAATATGTAGGTCAACGGTCTCAAATGAGTTTAAAACTTGAATAACTTTGTGACGTTTTGCCCGTTTGGAACCAAACTGGATGTAGATGCTCTAAAGGACTTCAGTGTAATTGGGGGTCAGAGGTCATGTATGTAGGTCAAAGGTCAATGAGGTCAAATGCTAACACTTGGGTTAGTAACTTTTGCATCCACTAGCCCGTTTCTAACTAAACTTCGATGGTACATGCCTTACAGTGACCTTAATGTTCAGGCATGTTATCTTTATGTCGTCTGTACGGAAGAAGAACGCGTTGGAACCACAAATACAAAAATTAAATGTCTATTTTGATATAGTGTAATAGAATTTCAGCAAATATCATACCACAAGATGATGTATATCCGTTTACAAGGTCTACATGCTATCTGTGAAATTATCAATCATTGTTGAAAAAAAATTTGATTCTTAAAGGTCAAGCTAATCATATATTTAGAATTGCTAATCATGTTTGAGCATTGAAGTTAACTGAATTACAGGTTGGAGCATCAACAATGTAGGAGACGCTGTCGCATTCATCTAGTTTTCTCTAGGTATTCTGTATTGAAATCTAGTACATCGTATCAGCAACCCACATGTTTCTGACAATAATCTGTTAATGAATCCAACTATTGAATTTATCTTATTTCCCTTGGTTCCCCAGATTGTCATCGTAATTCCCTTGTCAGTATGCTGGTGTGAGGAGACTCTACAATGGTTATCAGTGCCTTTGTTTTCATGGCTTTCATGGGAAGCACTGCGCTGAACAGTGAGTACAACTCTATCCCTATTTACAAATCCATTTTTTCCAATACAATAATTTTCCATGAACCATACCCGTCCTCTTCGCATTCTCTCTCCTACAGCAGTCAAATCTTGTCTATACAATTAATGTGTGCACTGGCGTAAATCCCGGGGGGATAGGGCATATATATATATATATATATATATATATATATATATACCTCCACACTTTTCGAAAGGGGATGGTGTGTACAATTATCCTCCCCCCCCCCCCCACACACACACATACACTTTTTAAAAAGAAATTAAAAAAAAAAGTAAAGAGAGGGAAATAGAAAGGAAAAAGAAGATTGAAAATAAAGAAACACCTGGAAGCGCTCGCTCGCATTTTCAGTATCTTGGCCAATGCCATTCTTAAGGAAGGAAATAAGATTTCATATTGTCTCTCTATCCAATGTTTATGCAATTCTTCTACTCATTACATGTATAACTGCAAGGATTCGAGCGGCAAATTGACCAACTTGACCTAAATCGATGAACTTTCAGAAGATAATGCTCTGTGACTATTAGCCAACCCAGCCACCGTCTTATAATAACCATTATACGTAAAGTACACGAACGCCTAAGAATACACCATAGTTTAAACCACAATTAAGCAGTTGTGATAGCTGTGATACTTTAATTTAGTAACCATACGTGAGAATTATGTAATAGGATGAAATGTACAAAAAACTCTTTTTACTTGTACTTTCATGCTTTGAATTGTCTACAATGACTATTATTTCATTTGTATTGATACATGCTTTATCTGATAAAGTGATAATGCATATATTTTACGGTAATTTTATACTCAGAACTTGTGGCTGGCTATAGCCTTGTGTTTAACGAATTATCCTGTAAAGTCTACTACTACTACCACCATTAGTATTATTACTTAGAAGATTGCATTTCCCATATCTGTATGTGTATCAAATATTCATAAATCTATAAAAGGCAGTCAAATTTTCAGCCTACAAAAATGAAAGCTTCCCTAATCGCTGGATGACTTCACTCTTCATTAATCATTATATGGACTATACAAGAAACATGGGCAAATTTGGACGTATAGCAATAGACATGACTTGTCAAAGCTGGACGTTCACCCACATCGTAATATCTTTTTGACAACGATCCGTATGATGATTTCGATATTTTCTCATCCATGATGACTTTAAAGAACGAATACCATATTTCAAAAAATCAAATATATTTCTTCATTTTCCTGCATTTCCTTCATTTTGAATTTTATTGCTTACATGTGTGATGACTTCCTTTAAATTCTTTTAGCATATTAATATCTACTGACGCTGTTTCTGTGCAGTGGAGCGCTAAAAGTGGAAAAATACCTAATTGAGGTATTAATCATGCTAAGGCTGTAAAAGTACGGTTATCATAGCAACAATGCATATCAAACATATCAAACAGATCAAGTGGAAAACTCATTTTATGCTCTAGCTGCATCATTACTGATTATTTTGTGCAGGGCATGAGTGTGTTTATATACTTTTGAATGCATAGGCGTGATGAAATATCATTGACATAAGACATCGGTATATGCATGTCAAAATAGACAATATTAACTTACACAATATAATTCATATACTTATTTCATATCTTCCCATTATTTAACCTTTGTATATCTATCCATGACGTGATGATGCAAAATAAATGAATTTATTTTGATTCAGTTCAGCCATATTTGAATGATATATATATATATATATATATATATATATGGATAAAACAAAAACGTCAATGAAAATCCTTGACCAATACGGAAAGTAAGAGGCATGGATGTATTGCGAGATCGCTAGTCCATCCATCACCATTGCTCTTTTTTCTCTCTCTCTTTCTTCTCTCTCTCTCCATCTCTCATTCATTTTCTTTCTTTCTCTCTCTCTCTCTTCTCTTTATGTCTCCTATCCTTTTTTTTTTGGTCTATTTAAAATTCTTAATTCGTCTTTCTCTCTATAGGAGATATGAAAACAAGTGAAATGAAATTAATTGCAGTTTCATTTTCTTTTCTATATTGAAGCAAGTTTATTCAAAAGTAAAAACTTTATATGTGATTTGTCTATGTTGAAATATATTGAAACTGTATTTTGTAAATTTTGTCTACTGTTATATTATGTGAAGATTATTTGCAGTTCTGAATATGTTACAAATTATGTAGCTATTTCCTTTTTGAAAGAAAAAATAAAAAGCTGTAAAACAAAATAAATCACCGTCTAATCACTGTCAGTGCGCATGCGCAGACCATGAATGAGCTGAGCATGCATCCTGAAAGGGATCAGACATAATGAAAGGCTCGTTAACAAAACTATGCCCCGTTATCGACTTCAAAAGAATGACTACATCTGGTGTAAATAATGTTGATAATGATAATGTATGGTTGGTTTGGTTTGGTTTTATTTTATTTACGATCATAAAAATAGTACAGGTTAAAATGCAAACTTAAGATTATATAACAATACAAATATATCAGTGGTACAATACAGTACAAAAGAAAAAATAACACAAGAAGAAAAAAAATAGTATCCGTCGTAGTCCGGTCGCAGAAGTTGAAGTAGTAGTAAACAGTAAGGTGAATGATAACAATGATAATAATAAATAATAATAATAATAATAATAATAATATAATAATAATAATAATAATACTAATAATAAATAGTAGGTAGTATAGTAGTAGTATAGAAGTATTTAATGTCAGTAGTATAATAATAAATAATTACAATATAACCAAACTATCATGATAATAACAACAACAACAACGACAACAATAATAATGATAATAATGATTATCATAACACTAACAATTACAGTATAATAATGACAATAAATATAGTAATGCTGATAATGTTAATAACAATACAAACAACAGAAAAAACGAAAACTTGAAAGATAAAGAAAATATAGGGAAAAGAATAACAAGAAGAGGAGGTGTAAGAAGAAAATAAGAATAATAATGAAGAAGGAAAGGAGAAGATTAAAACGAAAGAAGAAAGAACAGGAGGAGGAGGATGAGGAGGAGGAGGAGAGGAGAAGAAGAAGAAGAGTAGGGCCCATAAGACACCGTGTTAGAACTGGTGAGGCTACCACGGGTTGATAAAATTACTGTTATGATCATGACTGATATTGCATTTTTGTAAAAGTAAGTCCAATCTTTTTTAGTGATCAGGTATAACAAAGGGAAATAATGAAATTAGAAGAAAATTGGCGGATTCTTAGCGCTGATCATGCACTTGTTTTTAATTCCTCAGATTGTGACAGTAACCCCTGTGAAAACGGC
>CM057156.1:4222131-4232841 GCA_029962745.1 Echinometra lucunter
TATTTTTCATCATCTCGTCATGGATATATATACAAAGATAAAATAATGGGAGGATATGAAAATAAGCATATGAATCATATTGTGTAAGTTAATATTGTCTATTTTCACATGCATATACCGATGTCTTATGTCAATGATATTTCATCACGCCTATACATTCAAAAGTATATAAACACACTCATGCCCTGCACAAAATAGTTAGTAATGATGCAGCTAGAGCATAAAATGAGTTTTCCACTTGATCTGTTTGATATGTTTTGATATGCATTGTTGCTATGATAACCGTACTTTTACAGCCTTAGTATGATTAATACCTCAATTAGGTATTTTTCCACTTTTAGCGCTCCACTGCACATGAACAGCGTCAGTAGATATTAATATGCTAAAAGAATTTAAAGGAAGTCATTACACACGTAAGCAATAAAATTCAAAATGAAGGAAACGCAGGAAAATGAAGAAATGTATTTGATTTTTTGAAATATGGTATTCGTTCTTTAAAGTCATCATGGATGAGAAAATATCGAAATTATCATACGGATTGTTGTCAAAAGGATATTACGATGTGGGTGGACGTCCATGTCTATTGCTATACGTCCAAATTTGCCTATGTTTCTTGTATAGTCCATATGATGATTAATGAAGAGTGATGCCATCCAGCGATTAGGAAACCTTTCTTTTTTGTAGGCTGAAAATTTGACTGCCTTTTATAGATTTATGAATATTTGATACACATACAGATATGGGAAATGCAATCTTCTAAGTAATAATACTAATGGTGGTAGTAGTAGTAGACTTTACAGGATAATTCGTTAAACACAAGGCTATAGCCAGCCACAAGGTCTGAGTATAAAATTACGGTAAAATATGCATTATCACTTTATCAGATAAAGCATGTATCAATACAAATGAAATAATAGTCATTGTAGATAATTCAAAGCATGAAAGTACATGTAAAAAGAGTTTTGTACATTATTTTCATCCTTTTACAAAATTCTCACGTATGGTTACTAAATTAAAAAAAAAAACATGTAAAAAGGACAATATCGTTCTTACAATGCTTTCAGGATGAATGATAACAGAGGTTTTTTAAAACTTTGGTTCTAATTTGTTTTCACTTTTTTCTTCTAACATGTCTAACTCCTTTTTGAGTTGATAATCGATACGCAAATGACGGTTGTGATATTTTAGGGGGAGGGGACAAACTGTATTAAGAAATGTGTGTCCACCTACAGCAGAAAGTGAAACGTAAAGCATGCTACATACTTTGTCTTGTTCGAAGAGTAACAACATGCAGTAGTAATGAAGCATTCATCATATTACCTTGTTTATTGTGGTGGTTTGAAGATCATTCATTTTATTTCATAAACGTAGGAACCTACCAACTGGTGTTTAAAACTGGTGTAAAACATATGAGGATTTTTTTTTCTAAACAATTGCTAGTAGGTTCATAGGTTTAACAACCTGATGATTTTTAAACACCTGTTTTAAGAGTGTAGACAACTGATGCAAAGCCCCTCTAATTACATTAGTAAAATTAAAGACAATATACATCGCTAGACTATATAGATTATTTCTTTCTTCAGTGAGTGATTTAGTTGTTTGTTTGAGTGTTTGTTTATTCAATAATTGGACAACTGGACAAACATTTTGGGTTAGTGGGGGCTAGGAGTTGGCATCCCTTGTTTATGAGAAATTGGACTTCCTGTGCCTCTTCCATGTTATGTTTCATGAACATAATAATCCTGCCATATATGGGGAAGGTTGTTCAAAGAATTGTATTCCACTGACATGACTAACAGTAGATTTCCTGCATGCTATACAATAATTATCTTATATTTTCTCAAATTATGACAAATACCTGACAACAGCATAAGATTGTTTGTTAAATGCCTTGGTTCGGTTTGAATTGGAATTTTAATTTTCCATTTAAATACACAAACTCAGCTTTCTTATTATTTTTTTTTTTCCAGAAGGAAATAACAAGGCATACTTGCTTTTGAAGCACTCTCTTTGCCTCAGGCCAAACTTGGAAAAAAGCAATTTTGACATAACTTTTCAAAAACCTTTTTTCATTCTGTCATGTCCGGCAGCAGAGTTATGAATAAGGTATCGTTAGACTAATGAGTTATTATTTACCATGAAACTAACTTAATTATCGGAGAGATAAAATTTTTATGACAAGCTACTAAGGTAGGATATACTTTTTGATAAACATCCTGATCTCTTATACAGATATGTTATGTCAGGACATTGTTCATCGGATTGCGGCTCAAAATTGAACCGAGATCCTTTTAGCATCTTGCTTAACCGGTTGACTGCTGAATTACTTCACTCCAACATAGACTTAATACAGGGGCAACCCGGTGACAGAAAGACAACGGCTTAAATAAACCAGAACATCGAGCAAATTAACATCGATCTACACTGGAAGCTCTTTCAAAACTTCAAAGAAACCTCCAAACGGGAGGTTAAAGCCTCACTACACTACTACCCCTTGGGTAGAAGTGTGATGCTTTTTATAAGAATAAGATGGACGAATAAGTCAGCCGTGAGAAGAATGAATGTAACGGTTAAGAAAGTGTAGTACTAGTCCATTTACCAGGGAATCTGCACACTCGATGTCCTGGAGGGATGTTGAGTTTACTCTTCCTTCTGGGACATCCACCATCAACAGATGAAGCAGGAATGAGCTTGGGAATAGTCTGTACCATGCTGCCATTGGGATGTTGTTTCTTCTTGCACTCGTTGAACATTGGTAAGGTGTAGTTTAAGCCAAGTCCATCCGAACAACATGACTTTGTCTTTGTCCCATGGCTCACTTCTGATGACACAAGCAAGACTACAAGATTTTAAAAGAAAAGAAAAAAAAATAGAAACAGAAGGAAAGCGATTTGAAATCAGACCATATGTTTAAATGTTCGGTATATGACAGAGAAGTCTAAGAATAACTTAAATAACAATGTAATGAAAAAAATAGAAAAGCAACACTACCAACACCAAAAAAACAACTACAACAATACACAAAAGGCCAGTCGATCAATATACAAAGATTAAAATGAATGAGAAATGGCGGAAGAAGGTCATTAGTCAAAGGCAAACAATGAAATATAATCGATGTCCACGCTCACGGATACGAAAAATGTAACCCCAAATATACCTACCAAAGGACACACAGGTTACGATGGTATACATGAACTTCAAGGGTATCATCTGTTCCTTGTCCTGTGTGTAGAATCGCAAGAATTCGGAAATATGGTCATTATCGACATAAATTCGGTGTGACCATTTATATTGCTAACATCAGCATCATCATCACTATCAGCAGCAGCAGCATCATCATCATAATCATCATCAGCAGCTGCAGCATCACGATCATCATCATCAACATCATCATCATCATTTAATACCATCACCATCACCATTCTCATTGTTTCATCGCCATCATCATCATCATCATCATCATGAAAATAATCATTATCATCACCATCATCATCATAATCATTATTATTACCATCATCATTATCACCATCATCAGCACCACCACCATCATCTTGATCATTACCATCATCATCCCATTACCATATCATTATCATCATCATCATCATCATCATCATCATCATCACTACCATCACAGTCATCATTATCATCATCACTACCATCACCACCACCACCACCATCATCATCATCATCATCCCTTCATCACCACCACCACCACCACCACCATCACCATCATCATTACCATCACCATCATCATCATCATCATCACCATCACCATCATTACCATCATCATGATCATCATTACCATATCACCACCATCATCATCATCATCATCATCATCACTACCATCGCAACCATCATTATCATCATCACTACCATCAGCAATACCACCACTACCACCATCAACATCATCATCATCATCATCATCATCATCCTCATCATCCCCTCACCACCACCACCATCACCATCATTACCATCACCAGCATCATCCTCATTATTTCATCGTCATCATCATTATAATGAAAAATAATTGCTGCCTCAGTTTTATGGAATAACCTCCCAAACTCTCTAAGACACAAAAGATAAGTTCAAATCTTCACTTAAAATACACTTATTCAAAACGTGTCTTAGTTAAACAAAGTAAACTCAGTAACCCATCTTTCAATTATTTCTTTTCCCTCTATCTCTTAAAGCGCATAGGGACATACAGCTGTAATGTGTTATGCGCTATACAAAAATATACATTATTATTATCATTATAATCACAATCATAATCATTACTTTCACCATCTTGATCACCACCATCATCTTGATCATAACCATCAACATCATCATCATCATCATTACCATGACCATAATCATTACCATTAGCATCATCATCATCACCATCACCATCATCATCATCACCATCACCATCATCATCATCATCACCACCATCACCATCATCATCATCATCACCATCACCATCATCATCATCACCATCACCATCATCATCATCACCATCATCACCATCATCATCATCACCATCATCATCACCATCATCATCACCATCATCATCACTACCATCATCATCATCACCATCATCATCACCATCATCATCACCATCATCATCATTACCATCACCATCATCATCATCACCATCACCATCATCATCATCACCATCACCATCACCATCATTACCATCACCATCATCATCATTATTATCATCACTACCATCACCATCACCATCACCATCACCATTATCATCACCATCATCATCACTACCATCATCATCACCATCATCACTACCATCATCATCACCATCACCATCATCATCATCATTATTATCATCACTACCATCACCATCATATCATCATCATTGTTATGAATATAGATGTGGAACACAATAGACATGCCAGCTAGCAGAGAACAACTCAGAGCATAACTGTTATGCAAATACCCCCGGGGGGAGTACTCGACCCCATAAGTGGTAGGTATGTGCCGAGGGCGAGACAAAAAGCGGGGGCTTTGGAACGGGCTTATTGTGAAAAGGAGGGTCTTCGGAACGGGCTTCGGAACTACAAATGTTTGTGAAAACGGGGGTCTTTGGAACGGTTCGCTTGCGTGTGAGTGCCTATGTATCCCTATGGAACGGGCATACGTGCATGCAGCACTCGCGCTCGCGCAGAGGCGATGGTCGGACAGTACAGCGCTAGCGCTCTGAGGGCCGATTTTCACCAAAAATGCAGCTCATTGCAGCGAATCAATTTGGCCGGAACGGTGTAACGAAAATTATGCGAAGCTTTTTAACGGATTTCTTTGTTCTTTTTCTCAATAAGATGAAAATGCTTTGCTTTGGAACGGAAATTTGAGTGTAAAAATGGGGGTCTTCTCCAGGGCACATACCCACCACGCATCATAGAGTGAGTGCCCCCCCCCCCCCCCCGGGACAAATACATGTACCAATGGATGATAGCAGAACTAGCCAGTGGCAATGGAACAATATATATATGCACCTGCATTACAACACTACTATAGGATGAATGCCACTGCTTTACCAGTACGCTGCACTTCACTTCCAGCAGCCAAGCAGCTAGCAAGGACACACCCTTCCAACCAAGGTAATACACACGCCCCTACATACTAGTGTATCAGAGATATAACAATCATCATCATCATCATCATCATCATCATCATCATCACAATCATCACCATCACCATCATCATTGTAATAATAATTACTATATTTTGGCCCAAAAAAAATCAATCCTCCAGTGATTAACTAAAGGAGCTTCACTGGATCATTTGCATTATCAACTATTTTCACAATATTGGCATCTATGGCACTTTTCATGACTACACGGTGGAATTCGTAGAAAGGGTTTACGGTTCACCATGTGGTAAGTCCTAAGGGACTATAGATTAAGTGGATAGAGATGGAGGTGAAAATAGAGAGGCGAGAAAGTAGGAAAATTGGAGGGTAGAGTATCTTTCGAGAAACTGGGTGAAGTCCTAAAAAGGACTGTAAACCAGAAGAGGTGAGATGATCGAGTTGTTGAAGAGAAGAGGAGGCTTGAGTCGGCGAGAAGTGAAGACTTGAAGAGAAGACTCGACGTTTCGGGCAGCTTGACTGTCCGTCTGTCCACTCCTGAAGACGTACATCAAGTCGTGTGGACGCCGTCCTCCCTGAGGATGGCAGCCTCTAGCACTGCGGACGACATCCGAGGCAAACTATAATATCCCTTCCATTTTCGTAATATTTTTCTCTATTCGCTCATTATAAGACCTCTAAAATGCCTGTTATAGCATGCAGTATGTAAACAAACTTCAAGTTCATGAAGCAAATGATTTATTTAGGGGTTAATAATTTTTCCAGGTTGACTGATTTAAGAATAAAGTTGCCTACTTACCAGTTTGATCAAGCTTCTGAATCTTATGCTGCACCCTCTTTTCTGGGTATCACATTAAAATTTATTTTCACCGGAGTTGTGTTGACAAAAAACAAACAAACAAACAATAATGCTAATCTGCACGAAGAGTAGAGCGAAATCATCACGAGGACAATGTCTTCTTTTTCAATTTCTGAACTCACTGTAGGCCTACATCGATGTCCAACAGTTGTAATCTATTCAATCATGGTCAATCGAATCGAACAATTGAATGAAGACTTTGACTTTTCATCACGGAGACCTCACTAAACGAATTGCTTCAATGAGAGCCGGAAGAAATTAACCAGTCATTTTACAGCGCGTACTAATGAAAATTTGCGAGGTGTCAATATGAAACAGTTGCAGTTCCCAAGCTACATCATGTAACACGCTGGGGTAAAGAGAACAGGATGTACTAGCAGTGACGTAGCTAGCATTTCATTTTAGGGGGCGGTAATGAGCACGCGAAGCGTGCGAATCACTTACTGAGCGCGGCGAAGCGCGGAAGCCCCGACGTTTCTTTGTCATTGTTCCTTGTCTGTTCCCGCTCTTCTTACGTCCTCTTACCTTCTTCTTTTCTCGCTCACGCTTTTTTTTTTCTTCCTTTTTCTTTCTTTTTTTCGGGGTGGCGTTTTTTTTTTTTTTTTTTTTTTTTTTTTTGGGGGGGGGGTGACCGCCCCCATTGCCCCCCTGGCTACTAGCAAGTATTAAGGGCATCAACTTGAAACAGAAGGGGTAACTGCCGTGTGATCGTTTTCATTTTCAAAATTTTTCCTTGCATTCTAATGAAAATGGGGTGGGGTGGGGTGGAGTGGGGTGGGGACGCACTGCCAAGACAAATTCACAGTAAAGAAAAAAGATGGTTAACCAGTCAGTGAGGAAAGTACTGGAAGTAGTAGAATTTCATTAAATTTCATTAAAGGTGCATTTTTAAAAAAAAAAAAAAAAAACTGCAAGAAGTGAGATATCAGTTAGGCTTGTAGATTATTAAGCCAGACTTTAAAGGGCCCCCACACACTAAGAAAAAAAAAACGTTCTAATTTTCACCCTTCAAATGCAACACTGGGAGCTCCTTTTATATGGGTACAAATTTGCACCCTAAGCACTTTAAGGGTGCAGTGAGCTACATTTTGCACCCTTAAGGGTGCAGAGTTGTACCCTTTAGGAAAGGTGCAAATTTGCACCTTTAGAATCTAAAAATATCTGCGCCCTTAAAGGTGCAAAGTTGCACCTTTAAAGGTGCAGACGGGAATTTTTGGTGCAAATAAGTACAACAGGGTGCATTTCTGCACCTTATTCACGTAGAGTGCTAGACCAGCTGCTGGTCGTTTTAAATTGTCACTAATTTCCGAGCATGCGTGCACGCGCGCTGATGCGGTATCCCCATGAATTCACTTTCCCCACGCATTCACCTTCCCCGCTTCTCAGGCTGTGTTCCGTACGTGCACTTAATTTGCGTACATACATGTATATTCTGGTCATGGTGTTGCTGATGTGTGAGCTCACTAATCATAGAGAACAGTCCAGGCAGTGGACTAGAGTGCAAAATTGCATCCAAAAAGGTGCTGTCAATGTTGCATTCAGGGTGCAAAACTGAACCTTTAATTCCAAGTGTGCATGACATCTAGGTACAGGTTGATATCTGTTGATTTGTGTTTTTCTGTGCATCATACAATTTACTATTTGATCTTAAGAATTGTCATTTTGCAATTATTTAATTACGCCTAGTAAGCTCCGCCTCTAAAAGACTCTCTGGAGTCTCATTCTCCCAATGACATCATCAGTTAATCGTCAGTCACCCAGAATAACCCAAACAGAACAGAATGGTTTGTACCAATCTCTCATTTGAACACCTACTAATAATATCATCGTTTGTTTTCATGCAACAGAGTGTCACTATCTATATTTTCGCTGTGATGCTGGATAATTTCTGACATAGCACCTGTTTTGTGTTTGAGAGGCAATGAGTTGGTATTGTATGAAAACATGCATTGCTATAGTGAAACAGGTGATACTATTGTTCTCTCGTGTCATTTCATATCACGTTCTTCTTCATGCTTGGTTTGGTTTGGTTTGATTTTATTTCATTTTTCACATATCGATATATAAAACAAACATATAAATTTAAACTAGTCTGTGAAATGTTTAAAGAAAATGAGTCTAGATGTCCTGGTGCTGCTAAGTTAATAAGCGATTACTTTAGCTGTTGTCACCATGCTCACAGTAATCAACGAATTTTTGTGAAAAATGGCACATATTTGTAATCAAGCAGCATAATGATGTTGTTGTATCAAGTCTTTACTTCGAATAAAAGAGCTTATTCATATAATACACGGGGGGGGGGGTATTTCACAAAGAGTATATTACGCATCACCGCATTGGTCAGATCATGCTCAGGGGAAGTCAGGTTGGGAAGTCTATCGATGAGATTACGCGTTACTGGCGCATTGGCGCATTGGCGCTTAAGGACGTTCCACAGTTAAAATCAAATCCATGTCATTTTCTCCAAATTTTGCATAGAGTTACTTTGGTACCTACGTAGGCCAAAAATGCAAAAAATAATATAGGTTCATGTGCTTATTTTTTTTACGGGACTTTGAAGTTGCCATAATTGGATGGCAGATAAAATGACGCAATCAAGAGATTTAGGCCTCTATTAGACCTCACGATTTCGGCAAACGAGTATAAATCACTTTTACTCTGTCAAAATCCTATTAAACTTCATCAAATCTTCCAGATTTATAGCGAAATGTATGACAAAGGTGGAAAGACTCCTTAAAGTGGGCCAT
This sequence comes from Echinometra lucunter, assembly GCA_029962745.1. Lineage (NCBI taxonomy): Eukaryota > Metazoa > Echinodermata > Echinoidea > Camarodonta > Echinometridae > Echinometra > Echinometra lucunter. The sequence continues at coordinate 4,231,325 of CM057156.1, forward strand.
CTGTACTTCTCATTAAACTAGCAGCGCCCTCATGTGGCGCAAATGGTGCCAAAAAGGACAAAAAAGAGGCGTGGAATCTAGACGAAAAATAAAAAGGACAGTTTAAGCTGCACTTTATTCAAAATAAATGTCATTTTCATGAAAATTTGCAAAGTTGTAGAGGAATGCCTAGTGAAGAGGTAAACACATTAAAAAGGGGGTTCATGTGCTCGTTTTCAAGCTGTCGGCGCCCTTATGGCTGCGAATCGGCTTGAAAACCACAAAAACGCGCCAAAAATACTGAGAATCTAATCCAAAATACGACCGATTCAATTTTAGGGTCCCAAACTTTCAAAACCCATGTCATATTCGTCTTTCTCTCTAGAATGGTAGAGGAAAGTATACTGAAGAGATTGAAACATTAAAAAAAGTGGGGTCCATGTGCTTGTTTTTGAAATATCGTCGCCCTAATATTTGCGAATTGGCTTGAAAACCACAAATACGCGCCCAAAACATGCAAAAGGCTGAGAAATCTAATCCAAAATACGGCCGATTCAATTTTATGGCCCCAAACATTCAGAACCCATGTCATATTCATCTTTCTCTCTAGTATCGTAGAGGAGAGTATAATGAAGAGATTAAAACATTCCATGTGCTTGTTTTTTAAATAATTATAAAAAAGCAAAGAAACGCATAGCATTTGAAGGAATGATAGGCCTACATAACTTGTTTTGGACTCACGTAAACTCTGTCGTAAGAATTAACTGAAACGCATAGCATTTGAAGGAATGATAAGCCTACATGACTTGTTTTGGACTCACGTAAACTCTGTCGTAAGAATTAACTGAAACGCATAGCATTTGAAGGAATGATAAGCCTACATGACTTGTTTTGGACTCACGTAAACTCTGTCGTAAGAATTAACTGAAATTTTAGAACACAATCCATAGTACTCTCTGATTTCACGTATAGTTATATATTTTAAGAGGATAAGATATTAAAAGCTTTATAACTGTATACTTACATGTTGCAGTTTCAGTAGTTCCTGATCCATCTATGTCACAAACGAAATTCCCTTCGTCTCCTAGGTCACTGCAGTTAATCCAGAACGAGCCAGGAATCTTCAATTTATCCATGATGTCTTGGAACTCATCAATGGTATTTACGAACAACAGAGATGGTTTCCTGTCTCCTGCCATCGTGGTGACTGGTGCAAGGTTATCACATAAATCATAAGCATCCTGCCAGTTTCGAAGGATGTCATCAAGCTGATAGCACTTCGACGATGAGCACCTCCAGTCTGGTGCTGCATCCCGTTATGAGAACATAAGACCGGGACAGAGTTTCGTTAGTCAAATGCTTTTCTTAATGTGTGCTTGGGTGTGTGTGTGTGTGTGTGTGTGTTGTGTGTGTGTGTGTGAGGGTGTACTTGTATAGCTTTGCAAGCGAGGACAGTCACTGAACCAAAAAAATTCCTGAGAATAGTCCTCGGTTGGTAAACAATAGTCCTCGCTTGTCAAACAAAGGATTTGGGTTTA
>CM057156.1:4242553-4257553 GCA_029962745.1 Echinometra lucunter
AGTGTTTCAGAGTAATGCGTAAAGCTGTATATAATTCCGAGAGTTATGAAATAAAACTTCTAAAAATATACCAGTTAATACAAAGCAGCAAGTATGGTAAGAGTATCTTTCAAGTGAAAAGACTTCACAAGTTTTTTTGTTAGGCTTTTTACTTTCTTCGAATATGTCTTACTTCAGTTCTTGGCTGAAACCATATTAATGACCATGATAATGCAGGATGCTGTTAAGGCCATTGTAATTATGAGGGAAACTGTTAAGTTATCATGAATGTCTGACTGTCATGAAAATAAATACCGTTAGCTCCAATTTGTAATGTTATGAAATAATCAGAGTTGTATAACAGTGCAAAGATCTAGCTGGAAACACATCCCCTAAAACAGAGAAAAAAAAGACAAAAAACATTTTACGTCACAATTTGGTCTAAAAAAAAATTAAAAATCTGAGTTTACATTTCAAATAGCAGAGGATTTCAAAGAGAGGCTGTCGAACGTTTTTTTTTTTGGTGGAGGTGGGCCGTAAAAGATATTTGTAGCCCCTTTTCAAGTCTACTTGATGACAACAATAATAATGATAATAATGATAATAATAATAACAATAGTAAAAAATAATGATGATGATAATAATAATAATAAAAGGATAAATGTGTGTATGTGTGTGTGTGTGTGGGAGTGTTTGGGAGGGTGTGGGTGTGTGTGGGTATGTGTAGGCGTCTGTGGGTGTGTGTGAGTGTGTGTTTAACATTTAACTGGCCAGTTCCGCAGCCTATGCCAATAGCAATACTTTTCATTTGACTCTCCTAATAATGATGTTCTTTACCGTGTTCCTATGGCGATTGCTAAGCAATTTCGACGCAATAACCAATTCCATTCTCATAGTCCTCGAAGCTCTTCCGATTATCACTTGCCTTTAAACAGAACTAATGTTCGTATGATAAGTTTTTTATAGGGGATGCAAGAACTGGAATGAATTACACCCAGATAAAGTCAAGTCCATCCTTAAATTCACTCAAACGTAACTACCACATTTACCGAAGTAATATTCGGCTCTTTGTTTGGCATTATACCTTGTCTGTGTTGGGCTTGTCCTGATTGATTAACTTCTATTTTAAATCGTTAGTTGTCTTTTTTTATTATAAAATCTTATATTGTATAATAATATCCATTCAACATGCCCATCTTTATGTATATGATATTGTATTTTAATACTGAAGGTGGCGGCTGTTTATAAAGCTTTTAGTTTTTCTTGCTGTCTCCTCTATCTTGTGATTTTATACTTTGTATCTTCATTCGTATTTTTAAACTAATGACGGAAATAAATTAAATGAATGAAACTTACACATCGAAACCATATCTTGATAAACTTTTCACACCAAAATCATCGAGATTGCTGTGAAACGCTTGATAATGATTGTGAAACTTTCCATGCGAAACTTAATTGGACAGAGCGTCAACGCCTGCCAGTGGCACGAGTCAGAATAGATGAGGGGCAAATTATTTCTTTCTTCGTAGATTATATGCCCTGTGATGATAGAATTCAGTGTAAAAGAAGGGGCATGTCAATTTGATATCTTTCTTGTTCAGTTCAGTTTAAACACATTTATTTCCAATTATTCAGATAAAGAGCAAAATGATGAAACAAGAAATTGACATTCATGGTATTGATAACAAAATATGACATAATATACAATCATCGTAATTACATAATTGAAGGACACATCTCTAAAAGGAAAATGGATCGATTAATAACATGGCACAACGGTTTTGATATTTATCGAATAGCACTTGTAATTACCCCTGGACTGAATTCATCTAAACTTGCAGATTTATTATTTTTAAACGAGTTAACAATGTTACATATTTCATTTTCGTCTGTAGGATATAAAGATAAAGGATAGTCAGGGGGAGTGTTCATGTATGTCCGAAAGTCAGTACTACACTGTGGTATATTATTAGCAAGAGTCGGACAAATATTAGCGAAAAAATTATTAATGAATTACTTATGGATCAATGATAAGTCACCATGATTTTATCCATGCTGAATGCAGAAACTGAGCATTCATGAACTTTCTTTTATAAGGCTGTTTATGGTATCCCATGTACGTTTAATATTTGATTTATATCGCATGAATTTGTCAGAAAAAGATTTAATCTTTGTCATTCTTATGCTAGGAGTCCACTGGGCCGGCGCCAGTTCGCGCCAGTTCGCGCCAAAGACGATGTGATTGGCGCGTAGTGGCTCGCTGTGGCGCCGAATTAATGTCCGCTCGGCATGTTGTGTGTCGCCAAGTGGAATAAACTAGGTGTCACATGGCGTGCGCCATTACATTCCAGTGGATTCCAATAGGCGGATTGTTTGCGCCATTTGGTGCCACTTGGTGGACACTTCGCGCTGATTGCTCGATGCAAGTGGCGCGACGAAAATTTTAAACATTTTGAAATTTCCTTGCCGCCAAATTCAAATTTGGCGCCGTTACGAGCCACCACGAGCCAGTTGGGAGGCAGTTTGAGCCACTGCACGCCACTAGGCACCTTACTGGCGACACTAGGCGCCACAGCAAATTGCAATGGCGCGAACTGGCGCGAACTGGCGCCGGCCCAGTGGACTCCTAGCATAACATTGCTCTATCACAACCATAACCCAGATGATGAATTCCCAGTAGGGTCAACCATCGTAAAATATGTCTTTGCCGACAAGAGTGGAAATAATGCCACTTGCATCTTCAATGTTACTATCAATACACGTAAGTAAAACATTTGAATGAGGAACATGTGATATCCTTTCGAAACGGCAGTTAGCGCTGACGACAGGGGGCATCCCCGAATAAATAAAGAATGTATTTCAACTGTTTCCCAATTTTTACAATTCTGCATTGAATAATAATTTCAACCTTAAAGCCTCTGTTCCAAAAGCAAGATGGAAAATTGTATAGAAAATTGTAGTTTTTAGATTGAATCTAATACATTGTCTGGTTTCATCATCAGTTCCGGCTTTCCGCCTTGCTTTCACCTTCTTTTTTCCCTTTGTTTTATTGATCAAAATTACTACAAAATTGATTTTTTTTTCTCGTGTTGCGTTTTGCTTTCTTTTCTCACATCTGGGAAAATACGTTTTATGTCTCCTTTTCTTTCCTTTCGTATTAAACTTTTCCATAGGCAATGATAGGTTTTCGAATCTGAAAAAAAAAAAAAACGTTCATGTGTCTTATACTGTATAATCGTAATCCATAAAATCGAAATGAATATGATTTACGAACTTCGATAATTTTCTTCGAACTTTCTTGTCACTTGCTCAGAAGACACGACTCCTCCGAATGTTTCCTGTGTTGAGGATATCACCTTGACGGTGGAGCTTGGTACTCCGAATGTGTCCGTTAACTTCACCCCGCCATTGGCTACCGATACATCGGGAAATGTTACATTGCTCTATCACAACCATAACCCAGATGATGAATTCCCAGTAGGGTCAACCATTGTAAAATATGTCTTTGCCGACAAGAGTGGAAACAATGCCACTTGCATCTTCAATGTTACTATCAATACAGGCAAGTCATACTCCGCTGAGGAAAAAATGTATTTTGGTTAGTTGTAAATTTTTAGATCACATTACTCTGGGGTTTTTTCTTTCCTTCTTTTAAAATGCGTTTTGAGTAACTTTTATAAATCTGAGCTGCTTGGCCCTATATTCTATCAGTATATGTACTTGTGTAAATATGAAGCCCTGAAAAATGCACTTCAAAAGCATCATGTGCTTCACAAAAAGTAAAATAATTATGCAAGTGACTAGAAATACCTTTTTTACCCCACATGTTAGACAAAAGCATAAACAGGTTGGTTCTGCAAATGGAGGAATTCAGTGATAAATGTCTTGAAAATAACATCTTACATTTCACAACCTTTATTATTCATGACTGTTTATTCTTCTGAACCCCCTTGAATAAAACTTATTATATTTTGGATCAGAAATGCATCCTTTCATGATTGGCTTAAAGACCCTCACGTGATCATTGGTTTTTGCAGCTATTTCACAATGTTGGCATGAAGGTTTACTATTTGTGAAATGACGTCACAGTACGCAAAATCTATGCGCGAAATGAAATTCAGCTGGGCATACGAGAGCTCGAGTGCGCACCATGGGGAACTCTCGCGGTGTCACGGCTACTGCGTTTCCCAATTTCCGATCACTTTGCAGTTTATCCGTACAACGTTTAGTGCCATAAAGCATTCAATAAGACATAAACATGAAATAAAGAATATTGATTTGGTGTCATTTGAATGATTTATTTTAATAAACAAGGTAAAAAAAAAAAAACCACTTCACCTACTTGGCTGATTTACAACGGGGCCGTGTATCAGTCAAGAAAAATATAAAATAAGAAAGTAAAATTCATGTACAAATGCATATAAATCTTGATCCAAAATATAAAACAAATATACTCTGCCATAATTTCGAGTTTCTGGTTAAAACTATGGGCCTCGGTGACTCGAATAGTACCATTCACTTCGGGGCTGCGCCCCTCAGTAAATAGTACTATTTCGGAGTCACCTCTTGCCCATAGTTTTAACCAGAAACTCTGAAGGCAAAGTATATTTGTATACTATTAATCGTTGTTTTGCCATCTATGGGAGCTACCATGGAAACCTTGTTTTTGATTGGCTGTTGAGCAATGTTACTAATTTCCTTTCTCCTTATTTTTTTCTTTTAAAGATACATAATGTATTCTCCACATCTGAGTAAAAATCCTCGCCAGGCCTTAGGACAATTACCCCTTTGACAATTGCCGTCAGGACAATAGGTTCCCGGGCAATTACCCTCCGCGGACAAATACCCCCCCCCCCCCCCTCCTCTTCTCGTTCCGTCCAACCCCTAGAACGATTACCTCCAGGGTAATATCCACAAGACAAGATAAAATTCACCCTCGGATAATCAAATACAAGTCATGTAGATGTACTGCAACATCGGGAGAAAACACTGAATACACATATACTAAACATGCTAAAGTTCTTCGACATGCACTCATCAGAGTCAGGTTTTCGGCTTTTAGGCTCTTCATTCATGCGATTTACTCTGAGTGCATGTCAAAAAGCTTAAGTAATGCGTGTTCCGTGGTATTTTCCTCGGATAATTGCCGTAGGATTGGTTTTGCTAGAGGGTTCATTTCCTGTTGTATACTGAAAGGGGAGAAGTCTTGGGTTAATTGTCCTGGGGGTAATCCTCCTTGGGGAAATGGTCGTGGGGCAAATCGTTCTGGTGGAAACTGTCCTGAGGGTAGTTATTATGCTGTAATTCTCCAGTGGGGCATTTGCCCACACGCTCCTTCAAGGAGTTGATACTGTTGAATCAGTATTTTTTTCTTATTATTGTTACCATTATCATTCTTATCATTATCATCATCATCATCATCATCACCACCATCATCATCATCATCACCACCATCATCATCATCACCATCACCATCATCATCATCATCATCACCATCATAATCATCATCATCATCATCATCATCATACCATCATCATCATCATCATCATCATCATCACCATCATCATCATCATCATCACCACCATCATCATCATCATCATCACCACCGCCATCATCATCATCATCATCACCATCACCATCATCATCATCATCATCATCATCATAATCATCATCATCATCATCATCATAATCATCATCATCATCACCATTATTGTTAGTGTTGTTAAATGTATTCGAAACGGTTAGAACAGAAAAACTACATTCCTGAGTTCTGCCCCATGTTCTCATAATTTTTCTGAACATGCAGATCTACAATGGACGTGCGTATTGTCGAAGTGTTACCGTCTTGATGCTACATATCGAAACTGGGAAAAGGCTAAGAACTTTTGTCAAAACCTCGAGACAGTAAACACGATCACCGGAGACAAGAAACCATCTCTCCTGTTCTTGAACACCGCCGAAGAGTTCGACATCGTGAACGGAATGACATTGTCTACGCCTGTCTGGATAAACTGTAACGACATAGCAAAGGAGGGAGAATTCGTCTGTGATGTAGATGGTACTGGAACTAGGGAAACTGCAACAAGTAAGCATGCTATCAGTTGAAATAATAAAGAAAGAGAAAACGTGCGGATCATGTGCTTGAATTACATAATAGGATTTTAAAATAAAAACATGATTCCACTTCAAATGAAATGTTTCGTAGGTGGTATTTTTTGTCTAATAGTTAGAATAATAAATTAAATCTAATTTTTTTACATGACCAAGTCCAGGATCTTGCATCCCATACGTTTCAGTTCAGTTTCAGTTTCAGTTTATTTTCATATTTCACATAAGTGATGATACATGCATGCAAGTGAGAAATAATACATAAATGATATATGAATGACATCATAATAAGACGATTCATGATACAAAGGGGGAAATTGGAACATACAAAGACGTAGACCTTAATATATTCATCATGAGCTTAAGATAAATTAATTTAAAAAGTGAAATATGAGGGAATCTAATAAAAAGCTAAGCTTGTAATTAAAGATTCCCTAGAAGGTTTAAAGAAAAGAAAAGTCTGTGATATTTGCGTGTTATTTTGAGAGATCCATCTTTTTAAAAAAGTACAAAAAAAGGGGGGAAAAAGAAGAAAAGGGCAAGGTAATACGTTAACGACTTCATTAAGATTTATACGTAATGAAGAATATCATAGCCCTACTCAAGCTTGGATCATATTCATACATGGATGAAAATGTAAAAATATTTCCCTTAATGTTGTGATATAATCTGCTGTGTTTCACCGAAGTTGTGTGCGCCTGGTTTAAGTGTTAATTGTTCGCCTCCATAGTCTTGCTGCTTAGTTTTATGAGGAGGGTAAATAATTACCAGTGATCATGATAATATATACTGCAAAAACATTTTCAGAATGAAATTTTGAATCAGACTCTGTATCTAGATGAGTTTTTTAAACCAAATACGTCCATATTTTCTCTTTCTCCAGACTGGCACCATGGTGAGCCTAATGGACATAGTAACAGCACTGAGGACTGTGTAGCGGTGGGGAGAGGGTTTCATGATAAGTGGATCGATTCTGGGTGCAACCTCTTTTACCACACAGTATGTCAGATACTGTTTTAAGGATACAGAATGGAAGAATGAGAGCATCTCCAACAAATCAACCTTTCAGTTTATTTCAAAATGATTAGCACCCTTACGTCAATTATAAACCTGATCGATTAAATGTTCGGATTTTGCCTCTCCGAGACAAAGAACATTTTGGTCCTTGTCGGAGAGCATAGAACCAATTTGTAGGAAGTTTTAACCCATTGGTTGCTGGAACAGGCTGACCCATGTATTAAATCTATGGAACTCGGTAATCAACGGGTTAAGCCCTTATGCTCTTCACAATGATATACCGCGTGTCCTAGAAAAAGCGGAACGGTGGATTTTCAGTACTTTACCTTTAGAAAGTAGACAATCTTTTTACTTTAGTATGTAAAGCATGTTCTACAAAAGAGAATGATACCAAGTTCATTAAATTTGGTGAAGTAATTTTAATTATATGCCCGTTTCTTAAAATACAGTAATTTTCGAATTTCGCATGTTTTTCGCGACAGTGGAGAGAAGAATTGTGTCGGGAATGGCCTTTCATATGGCATGTGTGTGGCACGTTTGTCCCAGAAAAAGCGGAACGGTGGATTTTCAGTACTTTACCTTTAGAAAGTAGACAATCTTTTTACTTTATTATGAAAAGCATCTTCTACAAAAGAGAATGATACCAAGATCATTATATTTGGAGAAGTAATTTTGATTCTATGCCCGTTTCTTAAAATACAGTAATTTTCGAATTTCGCATGTTTTTCGCGACGGTGGAGAGAAGAATTGTGTCGGGAATGGCCTTTCATATGGCATGTGTGTGGCACGTTTTGTTGCTGACATGCATCAATGGACTTCCCTCAAACATCGTATTACGAAAGGCCATCCCGACACAAAGCTACTCTCCTCAGTCGCCAAAAATTGTTAGACTTATGTGTTTCAAGTCTGGATTATAATCATGGCCGCACTCAGCGGGGGGGGGGGGGGGGGAGGGAGCAGGGGGCAGTGCCCCCTTCCCTGAAATTTGCAAGACTTACATTTCTTTATTGAAAATTCCAAAATTCCAGTCAAAGTGTACACCAGATCCTACAATTTTATTTGTTTCTTCGAACATTATTTTTACGTATTCTGGCCCGCCCCCCCCCCCTCCCTGAAAATAATTCTGCGTACGGCCTGGATTACAATGATAAAATGTATGTTGAATTAGTATCATTTTGATGTGTTTTGAGTTTGATAAGTACATGTATCAAGTTTATGCATTTCTAGTTTGGATTAGTATCATGTTGATATATTTAGGCCCAGGGGCGGAACTACGGGGGGCATGGGGGCATGGGGGCGACCCCCCCCCCACGATTTTTCAAGGGATCAAAAAAAGAAAAGAAAAAAGGAGAAAAAGCCTAAAAGGGAGGAGGATGAAGAAAGAAGTGTATGGGGGCAGAGAGGGCTGGGACGTGCAACTATATGTTAGTTATAAATACATGTACCCCTATTTTTTTCATCTAAAAAGGAAAAAACTCACGTGTGGGTCATCCCCCCATGAAAATACCCTGGCGCCGCCCCTGTTTAGGCCTTAAGATTGGATTGGTGTCAGTATTATATTTTTAGGATGGATTCGAATCGTATCGATGTATGTGACGTAGTTTGGATTTGATGTATTGAGGAGTTTAAAAAGTTTCAAGTTCAGGCATTTTAAATTTGGAGTATTATGTATCTTAAGTGTGTATTGGTATCGGTTTAATGTAAGTAGATTGTGGATTAGTTAGTATCAAGTCGATGTTTAGGAGAAGTATCACGTTCATGCATTTTGAGTTAGTAATAGTGTCAGTCGTAAATATTTCGAGTGTGGATAAGTGTACGTCTTATGTATTTCAGATGTGGCTAAGTATTGAATTTGTGTATTTAGATTTTGGATCAGAACCAGATTATCGGTAAAGAATTAGCAACGCCTTAACTGATGGTTAATTTGGACGAGTATCCATTGGGCTTAGATTAATATCAAGTTTATGCATTGATAATTGATTGATAGATGGATGGTTGGATGGACGGATTAATGGATGGATGGATAGAGGATTTCACGCTTTGAACTTTATAATGTTTAATTCAGATTAGTATCGTTCGTTCTTTGGTTGGTTCGTTTATTTATTTCATCTGTAAAAAAAAAGAACAAATGTATTTACATGCATATCGCATGATATTTGGGTATAATGATAAGAAAATATTACAATGTATGAAATGAAATGGGAGGACTTAAGATAAATCCAATGATGGCCTTGTTGAGACATGTATCCTCGATAATGTCGTGTATGAATAGCAATTAAGTTTTCTTTTCAGTTTACGTTTAAAAGAATAGATACAGTTCAACTCTTTAAGATTTGGGGGATTAAGAGAATTCCATAGTTTCGGTCTGGTGAAAGTAAAAATGTGATAAGCAAAAAATGTTCCTGTTCTTGGTAAACGAAGTATAGGTTACTTATGAAAGTGTTGATTCCTGGCAAACGTTGAGTTAGAAATACCGTGGTGGCTCGTGATTGTTGAATACCCTCAATTCTTGCGTTTTACAATGCATGGACCACCAACGTCCGTACCGTGAGAGGCCCATTTCCCACTTGCAGGTCGACAACTATTTCCAAAATAGCAGACGCCGCGAGTGAGAGTTGACCAATAAAATTGATGAAATATTTAACTGACCGAAGGATGCCAAGCACAGGGAAGAAGAAGGATGAGTTAGTAGAACAAGCAGTGAGAGCCCAGGGAAAATATGAAGTGTTAGAAGGATGTAATCACTTAGAATAGGAGCGGAAGATGCGACTAGTGCAAGGTGTTAATGGACTGTTGTCGGCCCATCTCGCACAATTAACGCGCTAGAGTGACTGTCGCAACTGAACCGAGTGAGGGCGCAAGGATTGTGAAATGCGAGAATCGAAACGAATATATATTCCATTGATCCTCGAAACGTAATTACAATAGATGAAAAAAAGAGAACTACAATAGGGTAGAAAGAGTAGAATGTTGTTTAATAATCTATAACAAATTTATTCATTACAAATGCATTAAGACGTTAGATTGTCATCAGTTTTTGTGTATTAAGATATATATCATCAAGTGCATTTCGAGTTCGGATTTGGATCTTACCCATTTCGAGTTTGGATTATTATCGCTCTTGTTGCATTTCTGATTTAGATAAGTATCAAGTTTGTGTATTTAGAGTGTGGATCAGTAGCATTAAATGCATTGTAACTTTAGATTATAGTTTCAATTTAATTTTCTTATAGTTTCAAAACACATTGACAGCCAACGAAATCGAAAAAGTCAGTCTGATGAACATCTCGGGGAAACATTCGAAAGAGAGGAAAGCAGGAGAACGAGGATGACGACGAGAGGACGAGAGGAGATGAGGAGGAGGATGAGAAGGAGAGGAGGAGGGGAGGAGATGAGGACGGGGGGGGGGGGGGGAGGACGAGGATAACGACGAGAAGAAGAGAAGAGAAAAGGAGGAGAGGAGGAGATAACGAGAAAATGAGATGAGGACGAGAGGAGAGGAGGATGGGAGGAGGAGATGACGAGAGGAGAGGAGAGAGATGACGACGAGAGGAGAAGAAGAGGAGAGGATGAGATGACGAGAGAAGGAGATGAGGACGAGAGGAGAAGTGGAGAGGATGAGAAGGAGAGGAAGAGGCGAGGAGATGAGGAAGAGGGGAGAGGACGAGGATAACGACGAGAAGAGGAGGAGGAGAGGAGGAGGTGTGGAGGAGGCGAGAGAAGGAGATGAGGGCGAGAGGGAGGAGAAGGAGGAGGAGAGGAAATGACGAGATAAGCAGAGGAAATAGGAGGAGCGAAGTGGAGGACATGACGAGAGGCGAAGAGAACGAGAGGAGAAAGGAGGAGAGGACGATGATGACGAGAAAAGCAGAGGAAAGGAGGAGGAGAAGTGGAGGACATGACGAGGGAAGATGAGAACGAGAGGAGAAGAGAGGAGGAAAAGAGGAGATGATAAGAGAAGCAGAGGAGAGGAGGAGATGAAGAGAGAAGGAGATGAGGACGAGATGAGAAGAGGATGAGAGGAGATGACGAGAGAAGTAGAGGAGAGGAGGAGGAGCCCTGCCATCCTCAGGGAGGACGGCGCCACACAATGATGTACAGTAGCGCCAAAATTAAGTTTAGAGTTAGTAGACATTCCAAAAGTCATGCTAAAAATGGTTTCTGAGAGCGAACTTCATCCCGGCTAAGGCCGTCAAATGATGATGATGATGATGGTGATGATGATGATGATGACAACGATGGTGATAATGATGTTGATGGTGATTGTGATGGTGATGGTAATGATGAAGGTAATGATAATAATTATTAATATCATTATGATCATTGTGATGCTGACGGTGATGATGATAATGATGATATACCAATATACTTTGCCTGGAGAGTTTCAGATTAAAACTATGGGCAAGAAATAGCTCCGAAATAGTACTCTTACTGAAGGGCTCAGGCTCAGGCTCAACGTGATTCCATATTTTTCAGCAAAACGTCGAAATGTTTTATATTTTGGATAAAAATTAAACATGAGAAGGAAATAGCAAAATGGCTTGCCTTTTATTCTCTTTGGTGGTCTTGTGCTCATATTTCATCTCCAAAATAATCAAAGCCAAGTTTTAACAGGAAAAAAAAATGTCACTCTAGTCTCACATATTTACACTATTTACATTCTTTCGTCGTTGGTTTCTCTTTTCTTCATCTTTTCCTTCTTCTTCTTCTTCTTCTTCTTCTTCTTCTTCTTTTTTTTCTTCTTTTTTTTATCCGCGCTATACGGTATACATGGTATACGTAGTATTTAGCCGTAGTACTTAGCCGTCACACCGAGAGAGTTGCCCATGGTAGGCATTCGAGCTGGCCTGCTGAATACTAGTATTTTGGGGTAGGTGATGCTTCATTGTGACGTAATTTCACAAATATTGTACTGTTTGGAAATTTATGTCGTCATAAAATGTGACATTATTTTCTAAATAGTATACTTTCACCGTGTAGTGTAGTCATGAAAAGTGCCATAGATGCCAATATTGTGAAATAGTTGATAATACAAATGATCAGTGAAGCTCCTTTAGTTAATCACTAGAGGATTGATTTTTTATCCAAAAATATAATAATTATTATTACAATGATGCTGGTGATGGTGATGATCCATTTCTCATTCATTTTAATCTTTTATATTGATCGACTGCCCTTTTGTGTAGTGTTGTAGTTGTTATTTTTGGTGTTGTTGGTGTTGCTTTTTTATTTTTTTTCATTGCATTGTTATTTAAGTTATTCTTAGACTTCTGTGTCATATGCCGAACATTTTAACATTTGGTCTGATTTCAAATCGCTTTCCTTCTGTTTCTGTTTTTACATTTTCTTTTAAAATCTTGTAGTCTTGCTTGCGTCATCAGAAGTGAGCCATGGGACAAAGACAAAGTCATTTTGTTCGGATGACTTGGCTTGAACTACACCTTACCAATGTTCAACGAGTGTAAGAAGAAACAACATCCCAATGGCAGCATGGTACAGACTATTCCCAAGCTCATTCCTGCTTCATCTGTTGATGGTGGATGTCCCAGAAGGAAGAGTAAACTCAACATCCCTCCAGGACATCGAGTGTGCAGATTCCCTGATAAATGGACCAGTACTGCACTTTCTTAACCGTTACATTCATTCTTCTCACGGCTGACTTATTCGTCCATCTTATTCTTATAAAAAGCATCACACTTCTACCAAAGGGGTAGTAGTGTAGTGAGACATTAATCTCCCGTTTGGAGGTTTCTTTGAAGTTTGAAAGTATTCATTGAGCTTCCAGTGTAGATCGATGTTAATTTGCTAGATGTTCTGATTTATTTAAGCCGTTGTCTTTCTGTCACCGGGTTGCCCCTGTATTAAGTCTATGTTAAAGTGAAGTAATTCAGGAGTCAACCGGTTTTAAGCAAGATAATAAAAGGATCTCGGTTCAATTTGGAGCCGCAATCCGATGAACAATGTCCTGACTTAACATATCTGTATACGAGATCAGGATGTTTATCAAAAAGTATATCCTACCTTAGTAGCTTGTCATAAAAAAATATTATCTCTCCGATAATTAAGTTAGTTTCATGGTAATAATACCTCATTAGTTCTAACGATACCTTATCATAACTCTGCTGCCGGACATGACAGAATGAAAAGGTTTTTGAAAAGTTATGTCAAAATTGCTTTTTTCCAAGTTTGGTCTGAGGCAAAGAGAGTGCTTCAAAAGCAAGTATGCCTTGTAATTTCCTTCTGAAAAAAAAAATAAGAAAGCTGAGTTTGTTTATTTAAATGGAAAATTGAAATGCCAATTCAAACCGAACCAAGGCATTTAACAAACAATCATATGCTGTTGTCAGGTATTTGTCATAATTTGAGAAGATATAAGATAATTATTCTATAGCATGCAGGAAATCTACTCAGTCATGTCAGTGGAATACAATTCTTTGAACACCTTCCCCATATATGGCTGGATTATTATGTTCATGAAACACAACATGGAAGAGGCACAGGAAGTCCCATTTCTCGTTACAAGGGATGCCAACTCCTAGCCCACACTAACTCAAAATGTTTAAGAAATGTTCCAGCTACTCGGCGGGCAAACAATGGACCTCTTAACCCAGATGGCCAACCAGCTTTACCTCACGGGCCATAACTGACAAGTAAGATAACTTGGCGGTAGTCTTCTCTCCCCCCCCCCCCATCACACACACACACACACGCACACATACACACACGCACACCCACACACATACATAATACATTCACCTGCAATTGTCCAATTATTGCATAAACAAACACTCAAACAAAACAACTAAATCACTCACTGAAGAAAGAAATAGTCAGGCTTACTTTCTCAGTATGATTTCTGGGGCTGCTTTTTGATGGACAGGTCTAGCGATGTACATGTGTTTAATGTTACTAATGTAATTAGAGGGGCTTTGCATCAATTGTCTACACTCTTAAAACAGGTGTTTAAAAATCAGCAGGTTGTTAAACCTATGAACCTACTAGCAATTATTTAGAAAAAAATCCCATATGTTTTACATACATATTTGTTAAACAGCAGTTGGTAGGTTCCTATGTTTATGGAATAAAATGAATGATCTTCAAACCACCACAATAAACAAGGTAATATGATGAATGCTTCATTACTACTGCATGTTGTACTCTTCGACAAGACAAACTATGTAGCATGCTTTACGTTTCACTTTCTGCTGTAGGTGGACACACATTTCTTATACAGTAATAATCCCCTCCCTTAAAATATCACAACCGTCATTTGCGTATCAATTATCAACTTAAAAAGGAGTTAGACTGTTAGAAGAAAAAAAAGTGAAAACAAATTATGAAATAAATATTAAAGTTAAGAACCAAAGTAAAAAAAAAAATCTGTAACCATTCATCCTGAAAGCATTATAAGAACGATATTGTCCTTTTACATGTTTTTTTTAATTACTAACCATACGTGAGAATTTGTTGTATAGGATGAAATGTACAAAACTCTTTTTACATGTACTTAATGCTTGAATTCTCTACGATGACTATATTTCATTTGTATTGATACATGCTTTATCTGATAAAGTGATAATGCTATTTTTACCGTAATTTTATACTCGGACCTTGTGGCTGGCTATAGCCTTGTGTTTAACGAATTATCCTGTAAAGTCTAACTACTACCACCATTAGTATTATTACTTAGAAGATTGCATTTCCCATATCTGTATGTGTATCAAATATTCATAAATCTATAAAAGACAGTCGAATTTTTAGCCTACAAAAATGAAAGGTTCCCTAATCGCTGGATGACATCACTCTTCATTAATCTCATATGGACAATACAAGAAACATGGGCAAATTTGGACGTGTAGCAATAGACATGACTTGTCAAAGCTGGACGTCCACCCA
>CM057156.1:4258053-4276785 GCA_029962745.1 Echinometra lucunter
ACAGTGTGGCGGCACAGTGTGGCGGCACAAAGTCGCATCATATCTGAACGCACTTTAAATAGTTATAAAGCCCTCGCCGAAGGAGAGTAAATGTTATATACTACAATACAAAGATTAGAAGTGTATTTCTACCAGTTAACTTAACATGCCTTTCGTCTCGGTCTTGTTATACCACTATTCATAAGAAGGGTGTTTTTGTTAGGTCGGGCAAGTCAAAATGTTTACGCAGCAAACACAGTATCTTATGCAAGGTACATAATATCAGGTGAATGTAATCACTCGTGGCCAATATGATTGTGTATGAATTTGAATACATTTTTAAAATGGCAATTACTGAAAGAGCCTAGAACCGATAACACTCTGGTGTCAGATGGAGTCTGCCCTGTGAATAATTTCCCGGTTCTTTTTCTTTTAAACCCGTTTATGACGATCCATCGGCATCTCCTGCATTACCAGTGATAACAATTTTGAAAAATTCTCCCTGCTCTACCTCTCTATCTCCCTTTCTCTAATTTTCCTTCCAGTATGATTCTCTCTCTCTCTCTCTCTTTCTGTCTCTCTTGTATATCCATCTTAACGCATTATCTTTCTATAATGGCATTTCCTTCTCACCCCCCCCCCATAAATCTGAATTCACTCTAATTTGGGCTAAGCCTACAATGTTTTTCATGCAAATTGTCCACACCTTGTTAGAATGATATTCTTTAATTGTTATCATTTTTATCATCATTGATCCCAGTACAAAAAGCGAGCATCACGTATCTATATCATACATCTAAAATACAGTCGAATATCAATGGCATAAAAAAGATTGATACTGCGTATCATTAAACATGTCTACAAAAGGATTTCTTCCAAGAAATCAATCAAACTTTCCTAATAGTTTGAATAAGTTTTTATCATTGTAATCACATGACAGAACTAAAATTTATCTTTCAGAATGGATGTACGGTTTGATATGAATAAACGAAACTTTGTCCTCAAAAACAAAACAACAAACAAGAAAAAAAAAACACAAAAATCTGAGCAATGAATATATTTCTATGTGTAACATCATAAGAAAATATTAAGGGATAGGCAAGATTTGATCACAATGAAAATGGATTTTTGAATAATGACTGCATAAGAAAATAAAATAAGAAAATAGATATTCTACCCAGATTACTCACCATTCTACCCCTTTATCGTCTGAAATGGATGCACGATATTAACAATCAAAGAGCTCTTTGTTCTATTTTGACGAACTAACACTACTCTCTGTCTGAAGAGTGGCAAAGGTTTTATTTATGAGTTTTAGCAAGGTGACTGTCGGTGCGCAGAGGAAATTAAACGAAAGCGTTAAATAAAGCAATATCAAGTTTTCTTCCAACAGCGTCCAAAACTTTTAAAATGTGAATGGTAGAGCCGAATATAACAGAATTACTGGAGAACGTTCGGTGAGAAAATCGCTAAGAATTGTTGACTCCTCCGCATAATGACCCAAAGTGAGAAGCACTGAAGCAAGCAGCTTAATTTGTGCAGTATTTTTTCAGGAATACTGTCAATTGTTTGGTGGTTTAATACACCACGCTTCCCAATGCCGGTAGATATGTTACCTTACCAATACGAGCAACATCAATGGTTTAATTCGCTGCCATGGAAACTTTATGGGGAAGACAGCACGCGAAAACCAATGACTGGCTGAAGATCAGGGCGAGGCACTTAATTGGTTGATGAAAATGATCCCACCATGGAGATAGATTGTCGAACTGCCACCCATCTATGAACATGATGAATATTCATGCCAAACTTAAAAAATGGCAATAGCTCTTGCTGTGTTGCATATCATAGTAATGAATATGTTAGTAATAATTTCAAATCAATTTTAACGCCCATCTCGATGCTTGACGCTTAACACGCATGACTGGTATGAGCCACAATAACGCGAGTGCTCGAAACGGGATGTGGGTAATTTATCACGTCATCACGTGTGCTTCTTTCTTTTTCGTCTGCTTCATGCTGATATTAGGAAAGTTCGTGATGAAAAAGCAAAATTAGGTTCAGCAGTGTTGTGTATTCATTTTCTGCACCATGTAGGTATAGGTTTTCCCGGTCGATTTCATGATTTTGTCATTCAAGTTCATATTCCGAGCATTCAATTTCACGCATTTCACGCTCGCAGCTCTGAAGCAGCTTTCAAATTCAAATTGGGTCATTCAGATTCACTATCCGAGCAATCAACTGTTCATTTGGGTCATTCAAATTCAAAGTAGGAGCATGCTTTTTGATAAACGGGCAATCAAATTCATTTCAAGCCGGCGACCGAATCTCCTTGGTCATTCATATTCGTGAAAAGGCAACCAAGTTCCAAATAAGTGCTTTCAATTTAAAAGATTCATAGCATTTAGTTAGCTTGGGGTCATTGTGGGTTTTTTCACATAGTTTGGAATAAATTGGGCTTCTCTGGCAAGACATTTGCCATAATGTCATCATGCTTAAGTCCACTATTTTAGGTTTATGCCATGAATGCTTCCATTGAAACTGGTAACATGGAAATTATAAACATTTCATATTGCTGTTTATTTAGGCTTCCACATGAGAGATTTTGAGATCATGTTGTTTGTCAGTTGATCTTGTAATTGACGCATTGTGTGGTGAGTGTTGTGATTTTGTCTTTTTACGGGTGGCGTCATCAAGGAGTGTAAGTTAGAAATTATGTCGTTATGCTGTTCAAGCATTGAAGTATACATGAGCATATAAGGACATGATATCATTGTAAATATACAAAGATTGGAAGAAAACTTCAATGAGAGTCATAGTTATGATAGTGTTGAGTTTCAAATTTTCGACCTTTGATTAGATCATCTTCAGAAATTGTATAGGTAAAACTGAACATTTTGATGCCTTCTTATATCAGTGTATACAAAAACAGTTCTTGTTCTGTTTTACCTCAGTTCCTGAAGATGATCTAAATACAAGTCGTAAATTTGAAACTCAACACTATAACTCTCATCGGAGTTTTCTTCCTATCTTTGTATATTCATATCATCCATAATAATTATGGATATCATTGTAAGTGGATACAAATTCAGAACAATATAGAACCCTTTAAAAAATAGAATAATCGGCTTCCGAAACTTATAAATATTTAAAAAATTTCCTGCTCGAGCGACATAGTTTCTATCTCTGTATGTGGACAAGACTACATGATATTGTTGTGGGCATAAAAAAAATGATTGTAGAAATTACATTTTAATAATTCATACAGATCCGACGAGCAATAGCCGCTCGCTTTTTTCATGTTCTACCAACTCATCACGTCCTAGTCCACTGCCTGGACTGTTCTCTATGATCCGTACGCACACATATCAGCGCACACCATGGCTATACACAAATAAAGTGCACGTACGGACACACAGCCTGAGAACGGGGAAGGTGAATTCGTGGGGTAAGTGAATTCGTGGGGAGATACCCATACCACATCAGCGCGCGCGCACGCATGTTCGGGAATTGGTGAAAGTTTAAAACGACCAGCAGCTGGTCTAATCACGTCCTGACATTGACAACATAACATGGATAAACAAGTACTTATCGTAAATAATTTAGAATTGCGCTTACACCGTTAACGACACTTTCTCTGGCGATAATTCAATGTAATATACACTAATTGGACTTTAAAGCCTTAATTCTGGAAGAGAAAACCTGACCTGCGTGCAGTAAATACATGGAACACCGTTTGAACAGCTGGTTTTACATCCTCCGCCTTCCTCCTCCTCCTCAAAAAAAAAAAAAAAAAAAGAAAGAAAGCAAAAGAAAAAAGACCGGTTGATAAGCCTATTGCAAGATGCGATCTCTAATCCACCTTTTGCTTTGGATGAAAGGGAATAGAAGCATCTAATCAGTCTGTTTGTTTGTTGTTTATTATGGATAGTCTTTTTCATTATTTATTCATTTTTAGGGGGTCCGGTTTATAAATTCAGAATTACAGGCCATGATCACAAAAGCAATGTTTCTTTACAATTTTTTTTTATATATATACTTATAATTATAAGATAGGGCAAGTCAATCTAAAACAGAAATTACCGTTACATCACAATTTTTTTACATCGTGAATGAACTCTAAAGTATGCTTATACTTTTATGTTATGCTGTATGCAAACCATGGGTATATATCCCGGGGTGAATGGGTGATACATCCCCCAATATTTCAGCCGGGTGTGACCTGTATTATCATTCCCCAATCCTTCACTGTCAAAAGATTCCATGATGAAGTAATTAATGATGATGGGGAGGAGGAGGAGGAGGAGGAGGATGATAATGATGATGATGATGATGATGGTTTGATGATGATGACAGTGATGATATGACTAACATCGACATTGTCATCATTTTCCTGTCTGATTTTTATAATGATTATCTAGTGCAAATTGCTATATTTGGAGTACTGAAAAACAGATTACCATAATAGTACAGTTCAACGATGAAAAATTAAAAATAAAAATGGAATTGAGCACGATAGTAATTCCCGTAAAACCACGTTCTAATGCTCTGAAATGTGATTGTTAATCATGTTGATGAGGGTAACTTTGAAAGTTCCTACCCTTCCCCGCTCAGTCACTTTGCTCCGTCGGAAAGCATTTTCGGCTCGGTTACAGTTCGTTATTCCGAAGGTCGTTTTATTCCGAAGGATCGTTAGTTCGAGAGGTTAGTTTTTCCGAAGGTTCGGTATTCCGAAGGCTCGTTAGTCCGAAAATGAAATAAGGTTCGTTATTCCGAAGGTTCGTTAATCCGAAAATGAAATAAGGTTCGTTAGTTCCGTAGTTATTTTCGGACTTACGAGCCTTATTTCATTTTCCGACTATCGAACCTTCGGTATAACGAACCTTATTTCATTTTCGTACTAACGAACCTTCGGAATAACGCCACAAATGTTCGGATTAATGAACCCCTTTTTTTTTAATTTTCGGACTAACGAAGGCAATTTGCGTGTTTCGGAATAACAAACCTTCGGAATAAGGAACCTTCGGAATAAGGAACCTTCACAATAAGGAACCTTCGGAAATACGAACATCACCCTTGCAAAACCGTTAGAGGGCGCAATTTTTTGACTGACGCACAGAGATACGATGCATACACAGTATGCCTTCCGAAGGAAGGCTAGAGAGGCAACTAAAATTTGACCTTTGACATGCCATAGGCTTTTGCATTGGGCCAAAATGGCGGCCACGGCAAAATTGAAGACGACTTCGGAGGGTCAATTATTATTCATGAGATAAAACTCTCAAATACCGTTCGATGATTGGGTAATTGCCTTCATGTTTAATGCATAAGCTCATACATAAAACATTTTTGCCTTCCCACAATTCCCTACGATTTGAGGCAGCAATTCGGATAAATGGCGGCTGGCAGAGGAGTGCAACTTTTTGACCATTTCAGCACAAACCGCTCAAGAAATTTGTTTCAGGAAATCTGCGTGTTGTGAAAAGAATTCAGAGTAAACCCCAAGGAAGCAGAAATTCTTAAAAGGAGCATTCAGAATGGAATGAGATTATAAGATGACCTGAAAAGTAAGTAAAGCGACATTTTGTTAACCAGTCTTCATCGTAGTTGTTAATCGTCCGTCAAGCAGTGCGTAGGCTACCTGTACAAAGTGCATGGGACATCACCTCCAAAGCCCAAAATTAGGAAACTATTCTTGTATGCAATTGAACTCTAAATCATGAGAGAAAAATAATGTAATGGCGATATTTTTCAAAGAGATTAAACTTTTTCCGTAGAGAAATGTTTGTAGAATTTTCTCAGGTGGATAAAGTACTGAAGCTAGCTAAATCAGCGGTAATCAGCGGTAGATGTTGACCTGTTAGAAACTGGAGTCGAGGCTGAGTGCACTGCAAGACGGACGGCTACGATATTCCCAAGCGTAATGTTAATTCTGATTAAGCCGTTACTGGCCGGCTGGAGTGAGTGTCCCTGTACCCCTGGGGCCGGGCCTTGCTGGGGACATTGATCCGGACTAACTCTAGACTCTAAGTAAAACTTTAGCCATGATTGTTCATGTTAAGCTATACCCTGGTTTGAATTCATGATACTCCTATATTGGACCTTCCTTTGACTAGTTGAACTTGATGTTTTCTTTGTCATGAAAATCACCCATCATCGGACTAGGTCTAGTAGACGGTAGACCTAGGCCTGGCACAGTTAGACCAAGCCTGGCTATGTATGGGCTAGACATCATTCATAGACAGACCTGTTATCACCACAATGCTTTTAAAATAATCATGATATAAACCTCTTTCTCTTTTTAATTTTTAAAGGGGACCTGAACCTGATGTAGTCTTCAGATGGTACAATACAGGCAGATTTGGTTATCAAGTCAACTCCACTTGATCTAGAAAAATCTACTACTGGCAAGGTATGAAGTAAGCCCATTATGATTTGTAGCTTTGAAAAGTGTAGATTTTTAAAGTTTTTTTATTTATGTAGTACGTTATTTAAGCTAAATTCTGGACCGTATCAGGACAACTCCCCCGGAGGACAACTCCCCCGGGGACGACTCCCACCTGACAACTCCCCCGGAGGACAACTCCCCCGAAGGACAGCTCCCCCGCAGGACAGCTCCCCCGCAGGACGGGTCCCCCGGAGGACAACTCCCCCGCAGGACAACTCCCCCGCAGGACAACTCCCCCGCAGGACAACTCCCCCGGAGGACAACTCCCCCGAGGACAACTCCCCCCAAGGACGACTCCCCCAAGGACGACTCCCCCGAGGACGACTCCCCCGAGGACAACTCCCCCGGAGCACAACTCCCCGGGGGATGACTCCCATCACACAACTCCCCCGGAGGACACCCCCCCCCCCCCCTTTATGGACAAAATTACGCGTGAAATTTTGTTTTTATGACAACGCCTTGCTCGTGAGGAACTGTAAAATAAATCTTTCCTTTTTATAAATCAAACTTTAGTAATTAATCCAGCATTTTTTGTTTTTATTACTACTCTCCCGGAGGAGAACAGCTCCTCGGGGATGACAAATGGGGATGGGCGAGGGGTAGAGGGTTGCTATTCGTTTAATAAGTTATTATGTAATTTGTCGCTCTAATTGCTAACTTTTTTGAAAAATATCCACTCTTTTGCTCCCATTTTTTGCGCCAAAGTACACATTCAAGAAAATAAAAACTCTAGTAATGGGTACGCTTTTCCGCCCAAGGGTGTTGGGTTTGACAGCTTCAGCGGCACACTCCCATCGGAACCAAATCTGATCATGAGAAGAGAGAAAAGAAAGGAATAAAATGAAGAAAGGAAAGTGAGGAAACTAAGTAGGAAGCTACAAAAGTAGAGAATGGTGTATCTAGTCGTAGTCTTCAGGAAAAGGGGGAAATGGCCCACAATCAAGCTTAAGAATAGAAGTCACTTCGCTCGATCAGCAGCCGTGATTGGGTCCCGTTCCTTTTTTTTTTCTTTTAATCTAAATGCACAATTTTCAGGCAAGATATCATATAAAAATCTTACTTTTTAGGGGAGCGGTCGCCCCCTCCCCCCCCCCCCCCGAGATCCGGTATCCGCCCCTTTGTTAAACTCACTGACTATAAATGAAAAGAAAACCTTAACGGAATTTTATAATGAATGCATGTTAATTTCATTTTTGTTAAAGGACTTGGCTTCTACGTATTTAGCGTCCAGGGAGCATGTGCGAGTATCGTTCTTTGCGCTGAAACCACATGAAAACATTTAATTATAAAATACCTCATTCAAGAGTAAAAGATAAACAAAAAGGAAAAGTCATCGTTAGATTCTTATGATTTGACAAATTTAGGCACTGTTAGGCTCTATATAACAAAGAAAAAATAAGAAGAACAAATACATAAAACTTCTAGGTTTCAGGTCAGCTAAATGCAGATATTCTAAGTAAGAAAAATGATTAATTTCATCAGCGAATTTAGATATCAAAGCTCAATATGTGTCCAAATTTGTCAAATCATAAGAATCTAACGATGACTTTTCCTTTTCGTTTATCTTCTACTCTTGAATGAGGTACTTTATTATTAATGTTTTCATGTGGTTTCAGCGCAAAGAATGATACTCGCACATGCTCGCTGGACGCTAAATACGTAGAAGCACAAGTCCTTTAACAAAAATGAAATTAACATGCATTCATTATAAAATTCCGTTAAGGTTTTCTTTTCATTTATAGTCAGTGAGTTTAACAAAGGGGCGGATACCGGATCTCGGGGGGGGGGGGGGGGGGGGGCGACCGCTCCCCTAAAAAGTAAGATTTTTATATGATATCTTGCCTGAAAATTGTGCATTTAGATTTAAAAAAAAAAAGGAACGGGACCCAATCACGGCTGCTGATCGAGCGAAGTGACTTCTATTCTTAAGCTTGATTGTGGGCCATCTCCCCCTTTTCCTGAAGACTACGACTAGATACACCATTCTCTACTTTTGTAGCTTCCTACTTAGTTTCCTCACTTTCCTTTCTTCATTTTATTCCTTTCTTTTCTCTCTTCTCATGATCAGATTTGGTTCCGATGGGAGTGTGCCGCTGAAGCTGTCAAACCCAACACCCTTGGGCGGAAAAGCGTACCCATTACTAGAGTTTTTATTTTCTTGAATGTGTACTTTGGCGCAAAAATGGGAGCAAAAGGGTGGGTATTTTTTTTTAAGTTAGCAATTAGAGCGACAAATGACCTTATACTTTATTAAACGAATAGCAACCCTCAACCCCTCACCCATCCCCGTTTGTCATCCCCGAGGAGCTGTTCTCCTCCGGGAGAGTTGTAATAAAAACAAAAAATACTGGATTAATTACTTAAGTTTGATTTATAAAAAGGAAAAATTTATTTTACAGTTCCTCACGAGCAAGGCGTTGTCATAAAAACAAAATTTCATGCGTAATTTTGTCCATAAAGGGGGGGGGGGGTGTCCTCCGGGGGAGTTGTGTGATGGGAGTCATCCCCCGGGGAGTTGTGCTCCGGGGGAGTTGTCCGCGGGGGAGTCGTCCTCGGGGGGAGTTGTCCTCCGGGGGAGTTGTCCTCGGGGGAGTTGTCCTCCGGGGGAGTTGTCCTGCGGGGGAGTTGTCTTCGGGGGAGTTGTCCTCCGGGGGAGTTGTCCTCCAGGGGAGATGTCCTCCGGGGGACCCGTCCTGCGGGGGAGTTGTCCTCCGGGGGAGTTGTCCTTCGGGGGAGTTGCCCTCCGGGGGAGCTGTCCTCCGGGGGAGTTGCCAGGTGGGAGTTGTCCCCGGGGGAGTTGTCCTCCGGGGGAGTAGTCCTAGAACCATTCTGGACAGATATATCCATGTGCCGTGGATGTTTAAAAAAAAAAAACCCAACGTATTTTACTACAGAGTAGCCATACAAAGTAAAGACTAACGAGTCTTAGCCTGATAACAACAACCAATATCTTTATTATCACAGACTGAAGCTTGCAGTCTTATGTGCAGACCTCCTAGTATAATGTACTGAACTACTTAGAATAAAGTTTCAGGCAGGTTCATCACGTCATTTATCATGTACTTAGAGAGGAGCCTTTCTTTCTTTCTCTCTCTCTCTCTCTCTCTCTCTCTCTCCTCTGCAGCATGTTTACAAATTTTTCTCTTTTCTTTTGTTTTCTACTTGCAGGTTGTCTAAGAAGTTCAAGTACAAGGCTTGTAGAGTATCCAGCTGCTTGAAGACTAAGGAATTGCACCCTTCCCCAAGTCCTTATTTTGAAACTTCATTTGCATTTTGCCTAAAGATGTATACCCAGATTAAAATTTGAGCCTGATTTCATGACAGGCTGATAAAATGTATAAATCTGTGAATTCAATTGAAACATGGGCCAAAACCATTTTAACAACTATTAAAATGAAATAAAAAAATCAGGGAACACAAAAATTGTATATAGAAGTTGTGCCTTCAAAATCAGCAGTTCTAAGACTATTACTCCTCGGGTAATTACCTCCAGTGTACTGTCCCCCCCCCCCCCCCCAAAAAAATAATAATCCTGAGGTCAATTACAGTAAGTAACATTTCCAAGTTAGGGGATGGGATGGGCATTGTAATTGGCTTGGGTTCTGAATTTACAAAACTACCTATGCAGGTAGGTGGGGAACCATATGAACCAATATCTAAGTTTTTGGCTGAATTGTTTCAGAAATTTGTCAAACTTATCATTATTCTTTTTTACATTTTTATTATTATTATCATTATCATTGTTGTTATTATGATGTAATTGCATTGATAGGCTATATGGATTCACACTGCAAGAATGTTTAAATAGTAAGCCTATTATAAGTATTCCCACAAGAGCTTTCTGCCTCCAGAAATGTTTGCTGATCTCTTGCTGTATTGAAATTAGAGTTACACTTTTTTGCTAATAAAATAATTTTCTTCTCTCTATATTCTTATTGTCTTTCAATTTCTCTTTACCTTGAGTGAAATCTGATGTTGATGTTGCTTTTGTCAGTGTTGTTGATGATGATGAGGATGATGATGCTGGCACAAGATCATATGAAGTTGCTTTGTAATTGAGGTTGATTGCAGCCATATGGAGGGGGGGGGGGCACTGTCCGAAAAATCACTGAATAGCGAAAGAAAGATAGTGTTGATGATGATGATGATGATGATGATGATGATGACGAGGTTGAGGATGATGATTCCGGCCAAAGATCATATGAAGTTGCTTTGTAATTGAGGTGTGATGGGGGGGGGGGGGGGGGGGGGGCTTTATTCAAAAATTCACTGACTAGCAAAAGAAAGAAGAAAAGACGATGATGATGAGGTTGAAGATGATGCATGATGCAGGCATAAGATCATATGAAGTTGTTTTGTGACAGGGGTGTGATTGTAGCCATATGGTGGGGGGGGGGGGGGGGGGAGGGGCTGTCCAAAAATTCAGGGACTAGCAAAAGAAAGAAAAAAAAGCATTGTTGACGATAATGCAGGCACAAAATCATGAAGTTACTTTGTAATTGAGGTATGATTGCAGGAGGACCGGGGGGGGGGGTACTGTCCTAAAATTCACTGACTAGTGAGTAAAAAAAAATGCTCCTCAGCATTTTTTCTTTGGGGGCATACACCTTAATGGGTTTGCAGAAATGATAAAAAAAAAATCCTTGGATCAAATTCTTTAGTGGGATACATTTATTATATGTCTATGATGATCTCCTCCCCAAAATGTCAACGAGCAAAAATTAACGTTAACCTTTGCTGAGAAGAGAAAGAGCTCACAGCTTTAAGTATAGTGGGGTGGGGGGGGGGGGCTTACGCTGGAAATTTGGTTTGACTAGGTGTGCTTTGTTCCAGAATGTGGGGGACATACCCACTCTTAAAATATTAGGGACGCATACCGCCATGCCCCTTCCCCCCCCCCCCCCCTCCCCACATTGATGCCCATGATTGCAGCAGCCATATGTGAGAGGAATTCATCTGTTTGGTGGAGGGGGGCCAGGAGACATGCATGTTACTGTTTACAGGATACATTTACATAATTTGAAATAGGAAACAAAGTTAATCTACAAAAGAATAATACAGTAGCCTATAAGCTCTTATGTTATGGAAATGGAGGTGATCCACTATTTAAAAAAGCAATGCTTGTAGAGTGTGGATTCCTCAAATAATAATATTGTAAACACAGCTTTTGTTGAATTTAGTCTGCAAGTGATCAACACAAAATAAAGTCAAAATCGGAAATGCATGTCTTACTGACAGCATCGGCATCAAGTAAATAGAAGTGGGTGTAAGCTATTGGGGTAAAATGATTGATATGAGAGAGGAAATTAGGGAAATTCTCACGAGTCTGGGCGACGGTACGGTAAATGAATGAATAATTCAGTGCGCATGCGTTATTATGTTAATAAGTCACAAAAATCTAATACATATTCATAAATATTCATGAAAATGTGATACGCGCTGCGCGCAAGCCAAAACAAGCCTGATTTTCGCTGATACTCGGAAAAATGGTCTGCGCCATAGGTTTATAAAATTTTGTACATAAAACGCGGGATCAATTTGACCCTCCGTACCCCCCCCCCCCCCCCCTCCATGGCTGGACGGATGCAGAAGCGGAGTTTCACCCCCTTGGACTGACGCACAGAGATACGATGCATACACAGAAGGAAGGCTAGAGAGGCAACTAAAATTTGACCTTTGACCTTTGACCTTTGCTTTTGCATTGGGCCAAAATGGCGGCCGCGGCAAAATTGAAGACGACTTCGGAGGGTCAATTATTATTCATGAATAAAACTGTCAAATACCGTTCGATGATTGGGTAATTACCTTCATGTTTAATGCATAAGTTCATACATAAAACATTTTTGCCTTCCCACAATTCCCTACGATTTGAGGCAGCAATTCGGATAAATGGCGGCTGGCAGAGAAGTGCAACTTTTTGACCATTTCAGCACAAACCGCTCAAGAAATTTGTTTCAGCAAATCTGCGTGTTGTGAAAAGAATTCAGAGTAAACCCCAAGGAAGCAGAAATTCTTCAAAGGATTATTCAGAATGGAATGAGATTATAAGATGACCTGAAATGTAAGTAAAGCGACATTTTGTTAACCAGTCTTCATTGTAGTTGTTAATCGTCCGTCAAGCAGTGCGTAGGCTACCTGTACAAAGTGCATGGGACATCACCTCCAAAGCCCAAAATTAGGAAACTATTCTTGTATACAATTGAACTCTAAATCATGAGAGAAAAATAATGTAATGGCGATATTTTTCAAAGAGATTAAACTTTTTCCGTAGAGAACTATTTGTAGAATTTTCTCCGGTGGATAAAGTAAAGAAGCTAGCTAAATCAGCGATAATCAGCGGTAGATGTTGACCTGTTAGAAACTGGAGTCGAGGCTGAGTGCATTGCAAGACGGACGGCTACGATATTCCCAAGCGTAATGTTAATTCTGATTAAGCCGTTGCTGGCCGGCTGGAGTGAGTGTCCCTGTGCCCCTGGGGCCGGGCCTTGCTGGGAACATTGATCCGGACTAACTCTAGACTTTAAGTAAAACTTTAGCCATGATTGTTCATGTTAATCTATACCCTGGTTTGAATTCATGATACTCCTATATTGGACCTTCCTTTGACTAGTTGAACTTGATGTTTTCTTTGTCATGAAAATCACCCATCATCGGACTAGGTCTAGAACTAGTAGACGGTAAACCTAGGCCTGGCACAGCTAGACCAAGCCTGGCTATGTATGGGCTAGACATCATTCATAGACCTGTTATCACCACAATGCTTTTAAAACAATCATGATATAAACCTCTTTCTCTTTTTAATTTTTAAAGGGGACGTGAACCTGATGTAGTCTTCAGATGGTACAATACAGGCAGATTTGGTTATCAAGTCAACTCCACTTGATCTAGAAAAATCTAGATCTACTACTGGCAAGGTATGAAGTAAGCCCATTATGATTTGTAGCTTTGAAAAGTGTGGATTTTTAAAGTTTTTCATTTATGTAGTACGTTATTTAAGCTAAATTCTAGACAGAAATATCCATGTGCCGTGGATGTTTAAAAAAAAAAAAAACCAACGTATTTTACTAGAGTAGCCATACAAAGTAAAGACTAACGAGTCTTAGCCTAATAACAACAACCAATATCTTTATTATCACAGACTGAAGCTTGCAGTCTTATGTGCAGACCTTTTAGTATAATGTACTGAACTACTTAGAATAAAGTTTCAGGCAGGTTCATCACGTCATTTATCATGTACTTAGAGAGGAGCCTTTCTTTCTTTTCTTTTTTCTCTCTATCTCTCTCTCTCTCTCAACTCTGCAGCATGTTTAAAAAATTTTCTCTTTTCTTTTGTTTTCTACTTGCAGGTTGTCTAAGAAGTTCAAGTACAAGGCTTGTAGAGTATCCAGCTGCTTGAAGACTAAGGAATTGCACCCTTCCCCAAGCCCTTATTTTGAAACTTCATTTGCATTTTGCCTAAAGATGTATACCTAGATTCAAATTTGAGCCTGATTTCATGACAGGCTAATAAAATGTATAAATCTTCGAATTCAATTGAAACATGGACCAAAACCATTTTAACAACTATTAAAAAGAAAAAAAAAATCAGGGAACACAAAAATTGTATATAGAAGTTGTGCCTTCAAAATCAACAGTTCTAGGACTATCATTCCTCAGGTAATTACCTCCAGTGTACTGCCCCCCCCCCCCAAGAAATAATCCTGAGGTCAATTACAGTAAGTAACATTTCCAAGTTAGGGGATGGGATGGGCATTGTAATTGGCTTGGGTTGATTGTCCAGGGGTAGACACTGAGGGGGGGGGGGGGGGGTGATTGTTTGGAGGGTAGTTCTGGAGCAAGTCTAGTCAATTATTAGGGATGGGTTGCTTCATGCTGTTACCTGAATTTACAAAACTACCTATGCAGGTATGTGGGGAACCATGTGAACCAATATCTAAGTTTTTGGCTGAATTGTTTCAGAAATTTGTCAAACTTGTGTTTTCTGCTGATGAACACTCCATACATTAGATTTGGTGCTATGTAAGTTACATTTATTATCATTATCATTATTCTTTTTAAATTTTTATTATTATTATCATTATCATTGTTGTTATTATTTTGTAATTACATTGATAGGCTATATGGATTCACACTGCAAGAATGTTTAAATAGTAAGCCTATTATAAGTATTCCCACAGGAGCTTTCTGCCTCCAGAAATGTTTGCTGATTTCTTGCTGCATTGAAATTAGAGTTACACTTTTTTGCTAATAAAATAATTTTCTTCTCTCTATATTCTTATTGTCTTTCAATTTCTCTTAACCTTGAGTGAAATCTGATGTTGATATTGCTTTTGTCAGTGTTGTTGATGATGATGAGGATGATGATGCTGGCACAAGATCATATGAAGTTGCTTTGTAATTGAGGTAGATTGCAGCCATATGGAGGGGGGGGGGGGCACTGTCCGAAAAATCACTGAATAGCAAAAGAAAGATAGTGTTGATGATGATGATAATGATGACGAGGTTGAGGATGATGATTCCGGCCAAAGATCATATGAAGTTGCTTTGTAATTGAGGTGTGATGGGGGGGGGGGGGGGGGGCTCTGTTAAAAAATTCACTGACTAGCAAAAGAAAGAAGAAAAGACGATGATGGTAAGGTTGAAGATGATGCATGATGCAGGCATAAGATCATATGAAGTTGTTTTGTGACAGAGGTGTGATTGTAGCCATATGGGGGAGGGGGACTGTCCAAAAATTCAGGGACTAGCAAAAGAAAGAAAAACAAAAAAACATTGTTGACGATAATGCAGGCACAAAATCATGAAGTTTCTTTTTAATTGAGGTATGATTGCAGTGCATATTTGGTACGACTAGGTGTCCTTTGTTCCAGAATTTGGGGGACATACCCTATTATGTCAACCCACTCTTAAAATATTAGGGGCGCATACCGCCAAGCCCCTTCCCCCCCCCCCCCCCCCCCCCCCCACATTGATGCCCATGATTGCAGCCATATTTGAGAGGTGGTGGAGGGGGCCAGGAGACATGCATGTTACTGTTTACAGGATACGTTTACATATTTTGAAATATGAAACAAAGTTAATCTACAAAAGAATAATACAGTAGCCTATAAGCTCTTATGTTATGGAAATGGAGGTGATCCACTATTTAAAAAAGCAATGCTTGTAGAGTGTGGATCCCTCAAATAATAATATTGTAAACACAGCTTTTGTTGAATTTAGTCTGCAAGTGATCAACACAAAATAAAGTCAAAATCGGAAATGCATGTCTTACTGACAGCATCGGCATCAAGTAAATAGAAGTGGGTGTAAGCTATTGGGGTAAAATGATTGATATGAGAGAGAGGAAATTATTAGGGAAATTCTCACGAGTCTGGGCGACGGTACGGTAAATGAATGAATAATTCAGTGCGCAGCGTTATTATGTTAATAAGTCAAAAAAATCTAATACATATTCATAAATATTCATGAAAATGTGATACGCGCTGCGCGCAAGTCAAAACAAGCCTGATTTTCGCTGATACTCGGAAAAATGGTCTGCGCCATAGGTTTATAAAATTTTGTACATAAAACGCGGGATCAATTTGACCCTCCGTACCCCCCCCCCCCCCCCCCTCCATGGCTGGACGGATGCAGAAGCGGAGTTTCACCCCCTTGGACTGACGCAAAATCGGTAATGGAAAAGTGTGACAAAAATCAAGGCGTGACACCCTGAGGGTAATTGTTTGTTAAATACCTAATTTTCATTCTCAGCACTAAAATTTTAGTATTTCCTAAAAATGAAGAATTTACCGGTCATATCCGTACCAAATATCCCCAAATTTAAGAGCAGATGAAAAAAAAAATATATTGAAAAATGGCGACGTAACTTTGACAACATTAAAGCATTAAAATCCCGATGTCTTTTGCCGCTATTTAGAAGTAATCTCGATCAGAAATGTTGATATCTAAACATCCACATCCATTTTTTAAATTATTTATTCAGCGGAATTTGTGAAATCTCAGTCGGAAACAGGGTGTGTCATTGAAGGAAGTTGAAACGCAAATTCCGTAACTGCGCGCCCGAGACTTCCCCGGGGCTGCGCATGAAGAAACCGCCCGCAGTCATAGCGGTGTATATCGCGGTTTGCCCTGGTCTTGCCCCCGAGAGTTCCCCACTACAGCGTGTATAGCGTATTGTGACAGGTACCGTGTCACTGCTGTGATTGTGCCGGTTTGACTCGAACGATTTGACATCAACCCACCGTTTCCAACGCAAATATTTATGCATTGTCTTTATCAAAAATATGTGAAAGACTAATATTTTCATATATTTCGCAATAATCTTGGGTTTATTTTTGTAGTTGAATTTTGAATCACTTGCCTTGGATCCCGGGGGGGTCACTCTCCACATGGCCTGCTACCCACCCGTGTCCGACAACCTCAGAAATGCACCCTAAATGGCGTAACCTATTAACCAAATTTGCAACCCTAAATGGCGTAACCCTTGCAAAAAAGCCACCCTAAGTGGCGTGAACAGGGAATTTCCCTAATTTGATACCCTTAGTGGCGTAAACATTGAAATCGATTAATTTGATACCTATATAGAGGCCCTATCTCACCAACAGAGACGTCTCTTCTATGGTAATAAAATTTCCGTCAAATGAAACTCACGATGCCATAATAATGTGTTTTGAGACGTTTGGAAAATGCTTGATATAAAAAAAGAAATTGTGGCACTTGAGAGTACTTTTAAGTGTTTCCGGTGTCTGTGGTCGGCTTCCAACGAGGGCACTGGTGCTTTATCCATTTTTTAAAAATATCGATGGTGCAAATGCATGCCGTGCAGCCGAGCATAGTCGCTTCAAACAGGCACGAACGGTTGCATTAGCATCGATGATTAGCATAGCCATATATAGCATAGCATCCTCTGCGACCTATGGGCGTGTGTATGGTAATGCGTGCTGCCTAGTATAGAGCCGGGTGTAAGAGACTAGCTTTGGGGACTGTCGACTGTACTCTCATAAGTACTGGCCGCGCCGGCGTGTGCGAGGATTATTTTCTATCCCTATGGTGCTAATGGCGTAGGTATGTTCAAATTTGCCTAAATTTGCAACCCTAAATGGCGTAGATTAAAATTGCACCCCTAAATGGCGTAATCTGCATAACCAAATTAGCAACCCTAAATGGCGTGAAAGAGTGAGAAAAGGCTACCCTAAACGGCGATTTACCAGCGAATGGTGCTGAAAAGCAACCCTTTTTGCCAAAGACGTCGACGACGCCTGAGTGCCTGAAACGGGACCCTTTTCGACGCTTTTTCTGGACGCGGGTGCGTAGCAGGCCATGTGGAGAGTGACCCCCCCGGGCCTTGGATTTGGTTTCAGAATCAAACTTGTTTGCTGTTGTTGGTCTTGCTTCTCATCAAATAGGGCCTACAATTTCGTTTGTGGTTTTTGTTTCTCAGAGATTCTGAGAAAATAGATCACTGAATATAAATCCCGTAATTTCCCATTTCATTTTAATAGTTTCTATATTAAAATCTTTTAAGCATGAAGATATAGCAGAACAAACATGTTTCTTTTTTCTACTTGCAAGGTTGATTGTAGAAATATGATGACAAATCAAAGGACAGGAAGGAGGACTCTGTTTTTCGAATTTGTAATTGTATGACCTTTTATCTTGCATTTCCATAATTTTAATGACAATAATGTGGATGGATAGATGAACTTGGATGAACAGATGTACATGCACAACATTCAAATGGATAAGGCTTACTAGACATGTCTGATACAAGTGGACAAGTTACTACAATTATGACGATTTACATGGCTGCAAAAAATAAGACAAATTGTTTGGCAATATGCCACTGCTGTTCCAGTACGCTGCACTTCACTTCCAGCAGCCAAGCAGCTAGCAAGGACACACCCTTCCAACCAAGGTAATACACAGATATAACCATCATCATCATCATCATCATCATCATCATCACAATCATCACCATCGTCATTGTAATAATAATTACTATATTTTTAGACAAAAAATCAGTCTTCTAGTGATTAACTAAAGGAGCTTCACTGGATCATTTGCATTATCAACTATTTCACAATATTGGCATCTATGGCACTTTTCATGACTACACGGTGGAAGTATAATATTTAGGAAATGATGTCACATTTTATGACGACGTCACAATGACGACGTCACAATGAAACAATCACCTACCCCAAAATACTAGTATTCAGCAGGCCAGCTCGAATGCCTACCATGGGCAACTCCCTCGGTGTGACGGCTAAGTACTACGGCTAAACTATACCATGTATACCGTATAG
>CM057156.1:4277285-4293361 GCA_029962745.1 Echinometra lucunter
TTCCGTCAGTCTTGCGAGGACAGGAGACAATAGTAGTCCAATTGTTGTCCTCGGTAGTAGAGTGATGAGGGCTTGTGTGCGCGCGCGCACGTGTGTGTGTGTGTGTGTGATGGGTATTTTCAAAGCTAATCCTGGTATATTAATATTTCATTTTAATAAACATCTCGAAATGATCTTTGTGCGTCTGTGTGTAAGTATTAAACTCGTAATGAATTGCATTTTGGCTTTAATTTCCTTCGCTGGTTATGTATCTATATCATATTCCCATAATGATACTAACCAGGGTAACATTTCTTGAATGAATAAAGATGTCCAATTTCCCTCTATGCAGAATACTTCCTCTGATGTATATGCAATTTCTGTCTTCATGTTTAGTTTCTTTTTATCAACAAGGTATAAGAGTTATCGCATTTCTATTGTTGGTAGTTGACTGGTTTTGAACAATTGACGGGAAATACTGAGATTGTGGATTCGAGCTTCAGAACGGCACCAGCATGGCCAGCATGACCAGTGTCCTTTGTTATCCACTGGCGTAGCTAAAGGGGCACAAGAGGGCCATGCGCCCCCCCCCCCCCCCCCCGTTGATGGGCGAGCAAAATAAAAATGAAAATTTAAAAAAAAGATATAAAAAACAAAATTATTAAAAAATAAAAACTTTCATGGAGTCCACTTCACATAACTTAGCCTACCCCTACCATGCCTACTCTGCGAAATGAAATTAAAACGTAAATATGCCACTTCTCATATAAGTTATCCCTAATATGAATTTCAAAGTGCAGAAAAGCCTTTTTCATGTATGGTTTGCTGAGCAAACCTATTTTTTCTTTTTTATTTTGACCTTTCTGAGAAACCAGACGAGGTTAACGCAAAGTTAATCTCTACTTTGGGAACGATTTGTTCCAAATTTCAGTTACAATTAGCCGTTAGAATGACGCACAAGAAGTAAGTTACATAATGAATATCTTGTATGTATATGTTTTGAGGAAAAGATTATTATTTTGTAATTAAGCTAAAAAGGGCAATAACCAAGTCAATGTTAAGATAGCGTTGAAAACGCATACGTGTACATTACATCGATATAAATCGATGGCACATTACATTGAAAGTAAATTGGATGAATTATGTTAATCAGCTTATTAAGCATGCGTACTGAGAGGGTGCAGTTTAATGATAAGGTGATATGTTTTGCTGAATGAAAAGGAATTTAGTTTAGCTTTTGCAGGATAGAAATGAGTTAAAGAAAGCTTAAAGTCAAAGAGTAAATTTAGCAGTTAATAATCGTGAAAGATATGTTGATATTATGGATAAAGCTAACATAGATTAGTCGATAAAATCGACAGGAATATGAGTAGTTTCCTACTATTAATTTGTGGAAAGCCATGTTGGTATAGAGGTTATCCATGTTGGTCTTAAGGTTATGTTTATGTACCGATAAAGGCATAATAGACAGGAGACGGGGATTCGATTGAGTATAAGTAATTTATTATTGGAGTCAAAGAATATGACAGGTATTTGTGTATGGGTTACTGAAGTTAATGCAATTCTAAAGGGATTAGAGATGCGTAACTTTATTTAAAGGGAACATTTGAAATAAGCACATATAAATCATGTAAATGCTATGAAATAAGGACTTTAGGTGTAGCATAAGGAATGTTCATGTTTAGCAGACATTTACAGGGAACAAGTTTATTGTTTGATGATGATTATTTCTTAATACACAGAACTCAAAGAACTTGTCAATGTACGCTAGATTTCTACTTAAAGGAATTTATTTGTGAGCTGGTCAGGAGATAAGGCAAGCAAACTTCAAAAGAGGGACAGCTGCGAAATTTATTGATATATCAGTACATAAACATAACCTTGAGACCAACATGGATAACCAGTTTACTTATGAGCTGTTTCTGGTTTTCTTCTGATTACAGACTGAATAAATATCTTTATACAATCCCGGCATTTCTAACAACTGAGCCTAAATCTCCATCCTTCGGTGGTCCAATGCACGAATTTTCAAAAATCTCCCTACCGTGGGACGGGGTATCCCCTCCTACACCCTCCCAGGGTTACTTCGATCATTCGCCTTGCCCCCCCCCCCTTTTATGCCACTCCTTATATAACTTACCCCTAATACTGATTTTTTTAAAAGAATGTGTTCAAGGTGAAAGATATCCATTTTTTCCAACTTGGCCAATTTATGTGTAACTAGAAAAAGCTACGTTCCCGCCTTTTTTACAGATCTGTTTCGCAAAAAATAACTCTTTACATGATTATCCTACCAGACAACAAAATTCTTATAACATACCATTATCTAGAACAGCCTTTTCCCAAAAACACGTTTGTTTTCTCCAGACCCACTTATTGGAATTCCTTATACACAATGAAATTAAAGAATCACCTAGTCTTAACACTTTTAAACGTAAACTTTAAAATTATCTACTCAGTCATTACTTAGCAACAACTCATGCCTAAGCGCTCTTGCTCCCCATCCTCTTATACCAGTCTCTTTATGCACCTTCACCCCCTCCATTACTTTAATTCTTTTGATTATTATGTTGTATATTTGTAACATCTGTTTTTTTGTGTTTTTCTTTATTTATACGTATATAAATTTATACATGATTTTATACATGCTCTTGACCGTATGCATACAACTAAGTTTCAGGGACTTGCACCTTACAAGCTTCGATTTTTAACCTGCCCATCCGTTTTACTGTTTGTCAGTCAGGTCAACTTTATTTCATCCATTTCCTCAGTAATTCTGTTCTTTCTTTTAAAATGTTGTTTCAATATACCAGTTATGTACAGGGTTGGCGGATTTAAATCACGTTGATTTAAATCATGATTTAAATCGCGATTTAAATCACCATGATTTTTTTAAAAAAATCATTGATTTAAATCACTTCCATTGAAACATGTACAAATCATTGACAAATTGTTTGTTCAAGGCAGTTTTAATTCTTCATATCAACTGAAAAACTTTGAATTAACTTTATATCAATTGAAAAACTTTGAATTAACTATATATCAACAAAAAATCAAGAAATCCTTCCTATCTACTCAGAACAAATTCAAAATCAAGTCAATAAAATCAGCTGATTTCTTAAAAACTAGAGATTCGTGTCGTCAACAGTTACTCCATTTTTTGTAAATGTCAAGTTTTTCTTCTGAAATTTTACATTCTTTGTCAGCTATTAATAGTGAAACAAGTTTCTTATTTATTTCTTATCATTTATCACACAATCCAAGACTTTTCAGAGAGCAGTAGTGTAAAAAATATAATAATTATGTAAAATTCAATGACAAAAGGTTTGTTGGCAGTTTTCCAGTTTGATCCTTCACAGTTATACTTCTATCATGTGAAATTTAAAAAAAATCATCTAATCAACAGATTCCACATGCTTATTTCTTCTTGTTACATTTATCGCACAATTAACATAATGTAGTACAGTCACAATTTGACTGTTGAAAAAAGCTTTCTCACATACCTTTTAAGTCACTAGCTCATTTTATGTTCAGTGCTATGGAAGTTTTGTATTTGCATGTAGCAATGGAAAGAGGAACAATAAAAACAATTTGCAAAACTCAAAATAAACTTTTAAAACTACATTTAAATCTTAAGATGTAGGTACTTACATGTAAGTTACAATCAATTACAGTTGTAAGTTGTGTCTAATTTAAAATACAATACTTCTTTTTGCAATACATATGTTGTAATATCAGCAGTTTTGCTGGTTTTATCCTTTAAGTCAAACTTACAGTTGTATAGGGTCAAAAGTTTTTTTTCCCCCTACTTCATGTATCAAACAGATTTTTAGAGAACATGTGAGTAAGAATTGTAGATTAATGTAAAAATCACAGTAACATAATGTAGTGTAGTCACCCTTTGACTAAGCTGTCTCTTATATTGGTCTCCAACATTGACAGTTTTGCGTCTCTATCTGTAGCAATAGATGAGCTTTAATACCAATTTGTAAAACTGTCACAAAGCTATTGAGTGCACATTTAGATACAATTTTCACTGAGGAGTGTCTGGAGATTTTCCTCTGGGATTTTTTTTTAAAATACTGAGTGGATATTCACGGAGGGGAATATTCTCTACTCACTGGGAATTCCCTATGGAAGTTTCCTTCATAGCGGTACATGTATGTATGATAGAATTAAGTTCATATACACGATTCCTCAAATTGATTTTTATTTGCCCATTTTGACTAGATTTAATTACAAATCATAATGGTTAAGAAAAATATTAGGAGTGAAATGTATGATAACATTAAAATTGATGTCATTGTAGGGTGAGGTCTTTTGGTAATTAAACTTTTTTTCGAATTAACTTTTAAAAAAATTAAAAAATAAAAAAAATCCGATTTTTTTGATTTTTTAAAAAAAATCAAAAAAATCGCCAATCCTGGTTATGTAATTACGAGATAATGAATTTATATATTTGTTTTGTACATGTTTACTGTGAAGCGGAAAATAAATCAAATCAAATCAAATCAGGTGGTAGGAGAGCTGTACCGACCAGTGAGAGGGCCTTCTCCATAGAGCTCCATTCGAAGACTGACGTAGCCATACCAGGAGATGGGTAGCAGACGGACATATCGAGAAACCTTGGCCACAGGTAAAGTATTGTACACTACAGTGTTACGATCACTATTGCCCATGAAGACCTTCAGAGAAATGAATTTTTTAAAAGTCATTCAAAACATGCAGACGTTTCCAGTACCTAGGATAGACTAATCGATAGTTTTTTCTTGTCCCCCCATGTTTTTTATTGTTAGTAAATACCTGACTACTAAGGAAGCATGCATGGTTGTCATGGTTGTAAGTAAAAAAAAAAAAACCAGAGGACAGACGGTTTTAAGCCCTTTCCGAGGAACCTGGTAATAAGGATTGATGTTTTACGAAAGAGCACTGGCGTATCGACTTGGTTTCGAATCAGGGTCACCCGATTACGAGACCAGTACTCTACCAGCTGGGCCATGGCGCCTCCTGCGTCATATAAAACGTTGTAGAAAGTTATGGGAGTTAGGGGAATTTCCCCCACCATGCCCACAAGCTGCATCCTATGATGGCTCGAAAGCCGGTTGTTCTGTAGGGTGGCCCCGAAGTACGCTCTACGACAGGTCATGTTGACATGAGTTTCGCGGCGAAGTCGCGAAATTCGCGACCAAAATCGTCAAATTCGCGACCAAAGCGTCAACTTTGAGGCCAAGTCGCAAAGTTCGCGTCCAGTGGTCATGAAATTCACCACCAAACTCGTAAATTTTACGGCACACAGGATTTGTCTTCGAGCCTACTACAGGGGCACCATGGTTCTGTGATCAAAGGGTCGATTGATACGAGTCGAGTGTTTTGGTCAATTGAAAATTCCCCAACCGAATTGTAAGTCCGTCGTGGCTGTTTCCATCCTTGTCAGCATATAATTGCTTTTGATGAAACTTCAGCTGTTAGTCCACCTTGACTTGAATGATGTTGTCTCTTAAGCATTTCTTATAGAATGATATAAAATTCTCACTTTTCAGGTCCAGGAGTTAGAAATAATAAGAGAAAGTTATACATACCTTGTCGGCTTTGGTATGGATTGGCTCCTTCACTGTATCATAGGTAAAACCGTCCATACTACAGGTGATCTTGAAGCTAGTAACCCATTGATTCGCATCCTGACGACCTTGTGTCGCAACGCCAATGATGCTATACGTAGTTAACAGATCAACCTTCGGCATGAAAGTTTTGTTTTTTTAAAACAAATAAAAATTACTGCATATACTATGTTGTCTTTGTTGTTGGTTGTATTTCTGGTGTTTTAGTCCGAATTGACTTTTTACACCTAGTATCGTTGTTAAATAGTCTAGTCAGTCATTTTATTAACAATTCTTAGCTTGGAAAATGTGTGCGCCTGTGTTTTCGCTATTTTACTGGTGGGGGATGTATGATTTCGTATCATGTGTTTCCTAAATACGCAATGCATTTTTTCAAAATGTCATAGTGATAGAAAGACAAAAGAATCACTGGAATGTCATCCATGTTGTTCCATAGCAAGAAATCCTTTGGGACATTTTCTTCTGATGCGAAACGAAATTCAAGAGCTTCCTTTACATACTTTCACAGGATAAAGGAAAGCAAGGCTTAAACAAGGTGTGAGAGGAGTATGCCGACAAATCCTCTTGCAATACCTATCTCACCTGAATCCACTGATTAGCAATAGGTTGACTTGCTGCCCAGGCTCCACAGAACAACTGCTTTCCATTACGGATCTTCTTTATATTTAGGCGCGCTCTCCAAGGCACACAGTGATCAGTTGAAGTCCACGAACCAGAAGCTGATAGGCTTGAATTTGGAATGGTTCCACTTTCTAGGCCAAGAGGATCTTGAAAGTCATCTGTGGGTAGGAAGAATGAATTATTTTGAAAATAAATGTTTGTAGGAGAAAATACTATAGAAAACACTATTTTATGGTGTGTGTTGTTTGTCCTGTTTGTTAGAATTAGGTAAACCAGACAGTTATGAATATTACTGTAAGAATTTGTTGAATACCATACTTGAAATGTTTAGTGACAAAGGAAGAACAGAGGCATTTAAATACTGCCTCTGAATAGAGCTCTGCAGCCGTGTGTTTCGTTAAGACTTTGGCCATGCAAGTTTGTTTATATTAACATGTTTGTTTTGTATGTCTATAATTGTCTTTTCAATAAAGAAATAAAGCCACGCCAAACCTGCAACCCAAACCATAAATCAAAATTTGCAAAACATTATCAATAGTCAACATTATCAAGTGATATTGGGTTTATTTTAGAGCTACTAGAACACATCCAATCGTTGTTGATAAGTGTATGTTTGTAAAAGAGTAACAGTATTAATCAACTGATTCTTTGAACTTGAAAAGGGGGCTTCATTATGGAGAAATCATGGAAAACTCCAAGAACTTATGTGTTTGCCAATTGTGCGCATATACCGATTTTTTAAGGAGAGAACATAAGTTCTGTTGCCATAGCTTGCGTATTACACGCGTAATGGCAAACTCTGAAATGAAATAATTTTCAAACTGGGTCACTATCCTGGCCAGGGACTGTTGAAGTTTGTTTTTCTCTTTTGTTATAGATAAAAATTGAATTGTAGATAATTCCGTGAAGTTTCAGAATTTAAATACATATGTATTTAGTAACAGTCTAAAACGATAATCGTACTTACAGATGTTAATAGTGACTGTGAAGTTGCAAGTTGCCTCATTTCCTCTTTCATCGGCAAAGACATACTCCACGACGGTTGACCCTACTGGGAATTCGTCACCTGGGTTATAGTTGTGATAGAGCAATGTAACATTTGCCGATATATCGGTAACTGACGGCTGGGTGAAGTGAACGGACACATTCGATGTACCAAACACGACATTCACTATCACATCATCATAACAGGTAACGTTGGGCGGAATTGCGTCAACTGACTCACAAATAGATTGCATAAAAAGAAGAAAAAGAGGGAAAAAAGAGAGAGATACGTTTTTTAAATGTTTACACTACAAAAATATAGTAGAATTATACGGTTTGAAGGAAATTAAAATGCGTTATTAGTGCTACAAGTAGGGAAAAATAATGGTATCAGAAAAGGCCACATGATGATAATGCTGATGGTGCTGGTGGTGATGGTTGATGATGATGTTGACGATGATGATGATGATGATGATGATGATGGTGGTGGTTGATGATGATGTGATGGCAACGGCGACGATATGGCACCATATTTCGCTGTGTGAACGTTCCACACGCTGCGTGTCCGTTTCTTATTCGCCCGCCGTTCGTTCAGATACGTGAAGTCCAGCTGCAACTTTGCCATGACTGCAAAACGTATATACAGTGTTCGGCCAACGAATACACAGCGTATTCCAACCTACTTCAGCTTACAAGGCGTCCATGTGACGTGTTTGACGGTAGTCTACCGATAGAGTAGTGAGTGCACACAGTACACTTAGCGTACAAGCAGCGTGTTTCATGTCCGTGACGTTATGCAGCGGCTGCGAATATCTCTATGCATGTACGTGGGGCATTCTCTGGTCATTCGTTTTATACGCTCACCATTCGTCGGATGGACGCTACGCATGCATCATTCGTTACTTCGAACGCTAGTAATACGGCCATCTCACGCTCCTCATTCGTTATGCATACGTCTGATACGCTCGTTGGTTCGTTTAGAACCAGATTTTGGCTGAGAATTCGAGCGTATTTGAGCGTATCTGGACCTTTCAAAAAAATAGATGTTCGCTATGTGACAGGGCCTTAAGAGCGGTTACAACGGGAAAGTCATCATTAGATGGGGAAGAGTGGGGCAGCAGCGGGACCACAGTGGACCACAACGTCCCGTTCTGGTGCTGCTGTTACAGCGCTGAGAAAGACCTTACTACGATCTCTCCGCTGTGTTTACGTTGTAGTTACGTTCTTTCCGCTCGCTT
This sequence comes from Echinometra lucunter, assembly GCA_029962745.1. Lineage (NCBI taxonomy): Eukaryota > Metazoa > Echinodermata > Echinoidea > Camarodonta > Echinometridae > Echinometra > Echinometra lucunter. The sequence goes on from CM057156.1 coordinate 4,285,726, forward strand.
TACGATGAATTTTGATCGGGAAGATCGGGATGAAGTTTGGAAAATGTTCAATATTTCTTGCCGATCGGAACAACTACCCGATTCTTCTGCGTTTTCACAACGCTGCCGCCACGATGCACTGATTAAAAAACGATCCCTGTACGCTTTTGCCGCCCTCCGCGGACTTGATAGATCGGGAAAGATCGGCATCCAGATCGTAACAGTGGAATGGGGGCTTAGTCGCTCTCACTACGCGCTCCCCTCTTTTACTGTAATGAAAGCGGGTCCTTACTACGTTCTTAGTACGTGTCGTTCCCGCTTTAACTACGCCGTTTGCACTTTAGGTACACTGTTTCCATTTTAGTTACGGCCCCATTCCACTATCACGACCTGGACGCCGATCTCTCCCGATCTACCGAGAGCAGGGAGAGCTTACAGGGGTCGTTTTCAATCGGCAGCATCTTGGCGGCAGCGTTGTGAGAACGTAGAAGAACCGGGTAGTTGCTCAGATCGCAAGAAAATTTGAACATGTTCAAAACTTCATCCCGATCTTCCCGATCAAAACTCATAAAGCGAGCGGGAAGAACGTAACTACAGCGTAAACACAGCGGACTGAGCGCATTAAGTTCTTTCTCAGCGTTTTGACAACGGCACCGTTCTGGTGCCGTTGTGATCCCGCTGTGGTCCCGCTGCTGTACCGATCCACCCCGATTAATGACGACCTTCCCGCTGTAATTGCTCTCACTACGCGCTCCCCTCTCTTACTGTGATTAAGGCGGGTTCCTACAATGCTCCCAGTCGTTTTGTTCCGCTTTAACTACGCTGTTTCCACTTTAGCTACTCTGTTTCCGTTTTATACCTTACGCTGTTGCTGCGCTTATTAAGATTTATACAAGCTCGCGATTAACCTCTCGTCGCTAGATCACAGCGGCTGAATCATTCACGATTTCCGTCGCTATCCCCAAATTATAAACCATTTGTGCAAAGAGAAAATAGCTGAGAATTAGGTCCAGATCGGTCACTTTTCACCCGATCTTCCCCGACTTGCAAAATTTGCCAAATCGTAGCTAGAGTGGCATAGTGGAATGGGGGCTTTACGCTGTTGCTGCGCTTATTCAGATTTATACAAGCTCGCGATGCCCCTCTCGCAACTAAATCACATCAAATGAATCATTCACGATTTCCGTTGCCATCCCCAAAACGAAAATCATTCGTGCCAAGAAAAATCTCCGAGGATTGGGTCCAGATCGGTCAATTTTTACTCGATCTTCCCTGACCTTAAAAAATTGCCAAATTGTAGCTAGAGCGGCATAGTAGAATCGGGGCTTAAGAGAATAGAGCGAGTAGGAGCGGTTACAGCTGGAAAGTCCTTCTTTTCTCAGGGCAGAAGGGCGCAGCAGCAGGACCACAGCGGTGCCTGGTCCCGTGCTGGTGCTGCTGTCACTGAAAAAGATCTTACTCTTTTCCAAAAGCGCCGGAAGCAGTTTTGGATGGGAAGGGGGAGGGACATTCCAGGGGCTCACTCTTTTGAGGGGTTTATTATCTTCTCACTCCTCATATAAAACACACACGTTCACCCACACACAAGCAAAAATATACACAGACGTACCTTTACACTCCACACACTTACAAAATACATTTCAGAATAACGTGTCTTATCAAAGACACCTGCAAGGTAAGTTCCGGCGCCTATGTTATGCTACGCTTACTCCGCTGTGTTTACGCTGTACGTTGTTACGTTCTTTCCCCTCGCTTTACGATGAAATTTTGATCAGAAAAAATCGGGGTGAAGTTTTGAACACGTTCAAAACTTCACTGAGAAAACACTGAGAAAGTGAGAAAAAACTTGATTCCTCTCCGTTCTCACAATGCTGCTACTGCGATTTTACTGAATAAACACGAACACCTGTACGCTTTTGCCGCTCTCCGCCGATTTGCTAGATCCAGATCGTGGTATATAACTCAAAGATCTTCATACAACATAAGTGGCTTCATATTTGCAAGTTTTCGGGAAGAGTTGTGGCAAATCTGCTCTGGAAATCATTTTCAGAGAATGGAGCTTGCTTTGAACAACTGATAAACGACTTACCAATATTCATGCAACCAACATTAGACACAATTATAATTGAAGTCAAAAATTCAATTCACATAAAGAGACAGTCCTTAATCGAAAGGTACCAAATGACTGTAGATGAAAATTAATGGTTATGAATGGTGTGGAAAGAGAGCTTCAATTAGAGAGAGAAGAAATAGAGAGAGAGAGAGAGAGAGAGAATGAATAAAAGAGAAATATTAGTGGAACATACGGTACGATAAAGAAGTTTGCACTGTGGCTTTATTATACCAGTGACGGTTGGCGAACTTGATGTTGACTTTTGAGTTTCTATCTGTCTATTGGAAACATGAAAAGATCCAGAACAGATGAAATTTACATCTATAGATAATAATGAAAGTACACATTCAAAGAAAATCACAAATATGGCAAATGATGTATCACTAGAAACTGGAAAGCTAACAGATGGCAATCGTATCAGTTTTACGTCAAATACGTATCAGGTAATTTAAAATGATACAAATAAAACCACCTCCCAGCATCTGTGATATAGGAGCGATTCGATAAAAAAAAAATAAATAAATAAATAAAATAAATAAATAAAATAACGATGTTATACTGACGTCACAAACGGGTTCAACCTTATCCAAGGAGACGGTTTCCTATACAGTATGAACATAATTGCAGTGCAATTATTTCTCAAATAATAAAGAATTTAGTGTATTTTAACGTGCTCATTTTTACACCATTCTAAAAGGGAAATTCTAAGTTCTAATAACTGAAATCTCATTTTTTTAATATACAGGATAAGAATGAACAATTAAAGAAACCACACTTTCAAATTGAAAAGCCCGTCGAATGATTGCATGGACGGTAGACGCTCCCTCTTGAAACGACGAACATAGCGCAGTGTGTGCAGCTGAAAATGCAATCGCGTCTATTTTGCTGATTCCTTTATCACTGTAACGCCTCATTTTCCTTCTAAATGATATCATGCACGGGGTTTAGGGAAAGAATAGAGTAAACATTTAGACTGACGCTATGAAGTGAAAGAAATAACTGAATAGAGACGACAAAAGAGGCACTGAAAATGTGTGAGATGTTATGGGACATCGTCTGCTTGTGTATTAACATCCCGCCCGTGACGTCACACATCTCAGCAGGTTTAGAGAGCTCTTCAGGTGCGATGTCGGTGCGGTATTTTCGCGCCTGCTAACTGATAATAATTAATACTTTGAGTATTTCTAAGTGATGTATTTTGACAAACTTGTTCATCTAAGCTTCACCTACGCAATTATGAAAGTTGAGTCGTTTTTAAATCAGTGGGAATCACAAATCGAACTTCTTCAGTAAGAAATGTTTGATCGAATCTTCTTCAACATTTCAAGGCTTTGAGTAGAGGGAAATATAAATGGAAGGAATATGCGTTCTAAAAATGAACATACCACGCTTATAGAAAAAAAATGCTTGGAAATAAATAGCTTAAAATTATTACTATGACAAATACAACTATGATTAACATCTTCCTGAAATATGACTTTATACTTGCTCATAACGAACGAAGGCAATATTGTTGTATAGGTGAGCATACTCGTACGGTTAGAATAACAATGAAATTATTTTGGAAAACTTTTACTACAATGAAAAAGCTAATTTACAAGTGGCGCTAAATCCATTTTCACCGGAACCAAGGTTTTTAGAAAGACTGGATGTTTGGTTTCATATGCGCTTCAATATGAAAAAATTGAATATTTTAAAAATATTTTAGGAAAGTAAAAAAATGAAATAGGTAAAAAGAAATATGTTTATTTCCTAAAGGCGCAAAATCCTTTAAGCATTTTTATTCAAACTCTTTTCCTTCTTCGAAACATTAAAAAAATCACAGTTGCAAGTACCAACATTAGTCAGCTAATAAATGAGAATAAAATAAATTCTGCAGTAATTTTCTATAATTTTTCATTTGTACAGATTAGCGCCCTTTGGGAAATAAGCAAGGATTTATTCGCCTGACAGAAATATTTGTTTTTTCTCGCAACACTGGGAGTCATGTATACCACAATGAAAAAAAAAATTGCTGCTCACGCAGGATTTTTTTCCTTCATTCTAATTATTAGGATGTCTACTGTGGTACTTCAAAATGTGAAAAAGTTTTGATCACTTCGAGGAAGGAGAATGTTGTTAAAATAAAAATCCTTGATTTACTCGAAATCACTCAAAGTGGATTTAGTACCTTTTGGAAATAAACTCTCAGCGGTACCAGGGAAAATTTCCCCACATTTCTTACGTTTTTCGCCATTTTCTCTCTCCTGAAGTCCAGTTGAAACAATGACATCTATAGCCTTGCATAGTCTCCTCACAACAGTCGTTTTCACAAAGATTTCTTCCACAATCTGAGAAGTATAAAAGAAACAGCACAGAAGTCCATCATACAGTAACTTGATTTCTTGGGATAATGGTTATGGTTATAGCAAAATAGAGTAAAGATTGTAAAATTTTTACGAAAAAAAGTATATATGGAAATGAGGGGGACCACTAAAAAAAAAAACGAAGCTTGTATAATGTAGTTTCCCCTTACAATAGAGAACAAATACTTATATGGAGTGCATAATCAAGGCAAAAAAAAGAGGCAAAATATGTATCAACAGAAATATCAAGGTGATAGCATTAACGTCGTTACGTACTATTCTTATAATATTACATACAAAATCCATCAATCCTATAGAATCCATTATCATTATTATTATTATTATTATTATTATTATTATTATTATTATTATTAATTACTATTATTATTATTATTATTATTATTATTATTAGTAAATTATTATTATTATCTTTATTATTATTATTATTATTATTATTATTATTATTATTACTTACTTACTATTCTTATAATATTACATTCAAAAATCAAATAAAAGAACATAAATGAATTCGAAGTCATTATCATCTATAACTAGCTTATAAAACATTCAAAGTAAACAGGATGACAGCAGTACAACATGACATGCTGCATATTGTGAACACGAATGGAGAAAAGCAAAACAAAAGAGGAAAGAGAGATAGAGAGAGAAGAGAGAAATAGAGAGAGAGAGAAAGGGAGAGAGGGAAAATAAAGAGAGAAGAGGGAAAGAAGAGATCATACTGGGAGAGCACAAAATACATGGATATTAGAACAGAGTGGCCATTGGAGAGCTACAGGATGGAAGGAAAATTTCAATGGGAGGGTGTAAGCAAACCCGTTATATGAAAAGAGAAAAATATGAATGTTAGAATCGCAAACAAATCAATATCTTTTAAAAGATCGTAATAAAAACAGTTTTAAACGAGTTAATGGAGGGGCAAGTTGAATATCTTTATGAAGAGAGTTAAAGAATTTTGGTCCGTAAAAATAAATGTATTTTGAGCAAAGAAAGTTCTAAGCTTAGGTAGATGAAAATCCTCGCATGTCCAGTGGGATAATTATGAGAAATATTTTTTTGAGGGAACATATCGTGGAATATTTTTATAGTTGTTCATAAACTGTCCTAGTTGAAGAAGGTACAAGTCTTGAATTTTCAAAATTTTATTTTCGAAAAAAAGTGGATCAGTATGGGAACGGGGGTGAGAAAAGGAAATGATACGAAGGGCTTTCTTTTGTAGTAATAAAATCCTGTTGAGTAAAGTTTAGTGTGTGTTACCCCAAAACCAGGAGTCCATAGTTGAGATATGGTAGAATGAGAGAGAGAATACAATGTGAGTAAAGACGTAGCAAGGATAAATGTTTTAGCGTATTTATTGTTTGAAAATAATTTCTTGTGTGTGGGGGGGGGGGGGGCAAATAATACTCTTAATGTCATAGTGGAGGTGCCGTGGTCAGTGGTCTAAGGCGCTGGACTAGAGACGCGAAGGTCGGGGGTTCGATCCCCGCGGTACGGCACTTATGCCCTTGAGCAAGGCATTTTATCTACATTGCTCTTTTATCGTACATCAAATAAATGAAAATGCTATAGGCATTATTGATACCAATGTGTGCACGTGTTAAAAAAAATAACTGTCAGGACTTTTTTTTTTTTTTTTTTTTTTTGGGGGGGGGGGGTCTACGCTAAATTATCTGTCGGCGAATTTAGCCCCCCCCCCACAAACTGTTCTAGCGACGCCCGTGTTTTGGCTGCGCTTCAGGAAAGCAATGTCTCATTCAATGCATTGCTGTGTCTCCTTTTATAGACCAATCCCACAACGCAAGAGGGCAGCAGACTCTTCGACACAGTTCGACATACTGCGGTGGGCGCTACAGCTTTTATAGTACACAAGTCAATAGCGCCGTTATGTACTTTCGTTCGATTTTTTTTTTCTATTTTGACCAACATATGCAGATTTCTTTAATATTTGCAATGAGAAATTATCAGGGAAGTTCAGGTCGCAGCTGTGCGGTGCTCAAATGCCACAAGAATTGGAGAAAGTTTAAAAATTGGAAGCCTCTTTGTGTGAGAAGCCGAACTCCCTACACAGGTTTCCGTAAGCAATGTGAAGGAATTCGTGGCCATTGGGTAAAGACATCAACATAAAGTACTTTGAAGTCAAGAAACATTATCATTATGTACTTTGGCGTAAAATTTAATGAGTGTGAAAACATGACTTTGTAAACAGGGTAAGAATGAGGGCTCCCATTTACTACGGCTTCTATGGTGTAATCGAACTTTACTGACAAAACTAAGTTGAAAAAACCATCGAAAGTACAAAAATACATCATACCTTCATCTGTCAGGTATGGCCATTGTCTTACCTCATCTACCCATGTATCCATGCTTTATTTTATTGATCTAGCATAAAGTGAATGGAACAATATCAGGGCATATCTCATATCTTACATTCATTCTGTACACAGAGCCAATCGCTGTCAGCGCGCTTGTCCACCGCAGCAATGGCGTCGCCGATAGAGGGCCAAATACATAAACCGGAGGTGAAATTGGTCTATAATTATGTCACATCACGCTTATGAAATGATGTTCTTTCAGGAGACCAAGGTCACTTACATTACGATTGAATAAGACTTTCTATCTCATACTACCCCCTGAATAGTTTCATTAACGTTTCAGATATCGACAGTATTATTTCATGAAGTGACAAGGCGTGTCGTAAATCATTTTGATAATTAATGATAAATGATTGATAAAGCAGAGCAGTGTAAGCCCCTACGAACAAAGACATAAGGTCAGTCCCAAATCTCGCACACAGGCGGCTTCAAATCCTTTCATGGCGGCGTGTTGTATGTAATTAATGAATGATAAATGATTGATAAAGCAGAGCAGTGTAAATCTGTAAACCCCTACGAACAAAAAGCATAAGGTCATTCCCAAATCTCGTGCACAGGCCAGCTTCAAATCCTTTCATGGCATGTCTTAAATTATTTTGATTATTGAATGATAAATGATTGATAAAGCAGAGTAGAGTAGACCTCTACGAACAATGACATGTAAGGTCGTTCCCAAATCTCGCCAACAGGCCGGCTTCAAATCCTTTAAATATCTAAAGACATACCTTTACAGTTAAGGACAATCTAATGTCCACAGGAAAAGGCGCTGTACATATCCAGTCAATCCAGTATGAATCCAGTATTAGTAT
>CM057156.1:4293861-4306131 GCA_029962745.1 Echinometra lucunter
TCCAGGCTGAACGAGAGGATATACCTCCACCGGGAAACTATGTCGACATCAAATTAAGACACCGCATTAATTCTAGCCAGGCAGAGAGTAATTTTGGGAGGTATTACTTTTCATTTGGTTTCATTGGATTAATTTAAGAAGTGAATCATAACATCTTTGAACCATTACAGGAGCAGTAGATGCGCGAAAATTGTCATAGAAAATTTAATAAAGATGATAATTATGATGATGATGATGATGATGATGATGATGATGATGATGATAATGATAAATCTGATCGTTGTTGGTGTTTTGTTGATATTTTTTATATTTACCCTTCCTCGGGGTTTCTTTATTGATCTTCAACATAACAATTTTTTTTTTTTTTTTTACGAAAGATCACTATATATATATATATATATATATATATATATATATATATATATATATATATATACATTTTTCCATGATTTGTCGAATAAATATTAAAACAAAAGAGAATAACAAATTATAACAAAATATGCAGCCGCACAGCTGCGTACTGAACAGTGTTGTATACAATTGAAACATGCAAACAACCCTGTTTACACCGCGGGGCCGGCCTCGGGCTTAATTGCGGTACTCGGTACCGCAATTTTGTGCGTTTACACTGCCTATTCTGTGCACAGAAATAGAAGACGTAGAAGGCGCATACCCATTCACAAAGCACGCATCGCGGTATCGTCGCGTCGGACCCGCTGGGTTATTCGCTTGAGTGCACACTCCGCCATCTTGCCTAGTCCTCGGTCTCTTCGGCAAGCCCACTCGACCGTATATGGCACTGTCAATTTCTGTTTTGAAATTTTCTCCAAAGAGGCCATGCATTCTGAGGTTGGCCTACCTATTCATAAGTCAATTGATCGTGTGCATTATCTACTTGCACACCGGTAGTATAAGTTAATATTTTTTGCCAAGGTGAATAAAGAAAGCTTCTAATTAACTCTTTCAAGATAATACGTTATACTCCATTTTAGTACCGAAGTTTCTTTTTAACAGTTAGTTTCCTTATAATTTTCTTGTCAGTTTTCTTTAAGTTTGGGTTCTCTTTGAAGACACATTTCCTTATCTAATTTGATTTTTTAATATTTGGGGAGGGAGCTTCTCATAAAATTAAAAGAAATACGTGGAATGAAGTATTGTTTATTTTAGTTTTTTTTTTTTTACTTTTAAAAACTGAGCCGGAGGGACATGATTTGTACATGTAGTTCAATGAACATCCTAACCATAATTTGTCCAAATTCATTCATATCTCCTGATTTTGAAAATATAAATTTAAAAAGTCGATTAAACTTTGATTTTTTATCCCCTCAGGGGAGGGGGGGGGGGGAACTTATGAGTCACTTTCACACAATCACAACAGTACATGCACATGTAATATCATTCACGTGTTCAGTCCTCCCAACACCACATATAAACTCACACACACGATGTCATTCTTCATTACACAAATGCTTAAACAAACATTTACTCAATCAACTTCATATATTTCAGCGCACTTCACAAAAAAAAAAAAAACGGTCCAACAGTAAAACACACATACAAACAACCAAAAGGACAAAAGATATATGATGTAAAGAAAATTTGCGAAACTATGCCACCCAAATCAAATTTAACAGGCTACAGATTATTTCAATTAAGTAACATTCAATGTTTATTCTTCCCCCCAAGAAAAATTCGAGGTTCACATTATCAGTAACAGCAATAATGTGGAAAATGGTGATGTAGAAACTGGCAAACACATTGGCAAGTAACAAGTAATAAATTAGGGAATACGCTATGAACCTCCAATTAATTACTTAGTAGGGAATTATTAGGGGAATAATTACTAGAGGGATACAGATGAATTGCTCCCAAATGTAAAAAAAATAGCCCTTGTAAGTAGCAAAAGAGCCCCCATAAAATTGCCATTAGGTTCAATACAAAATGTAATTTGCAATGAACTGAACAGAAGTAGGAAAAAGTCCCTGTACAGAAATATTTTTTCCCTACTCAGTACGTACATGTACATTACATGGAATCCATGGCGGTAAGCAGTGGGGGCGGGGGGGGGGGGGGGCCCCCAAAATTTTTACAAGACACGTAACATGTACATGCATTACATGGTTTTGTCAGACTATTTTTCTAGTCAAGTCGAAGATTCTTTTTCCTTTGTATTTTGTGAGTTATGCCAATGCACAAAACATTTCTTGCTAAACAAACTTAGCACAAGCTATTCATATTTTCAAACAAACAGGTGCATACATGTATGTATGTATGTACAGGCTTATATTGAAAAATTCAGAACTCCTTTTAAATTCTAATGGTGATCGTTCTTCAATATCCATGATGAATAATTTATGTTTTCACACTAACTCATACAAAAAAATATATGATAGTATAGCTTACATTCTACACAGTGTTATGTTTCTTCAACTGTGTCTTAATAAAACTGCACTGGAAATAATTGGCATAACATTGGGAAAAGGCACAACAAAGGCAAGCAAACTAGAGCATATCACAATAGAATCACTGCTCATACATATGAACCTATTATTACAGCAGCAAACTGTGCAACATGCTGCTGCAAGTTTTACTTAGTAAGTACAGTACCACTCATATATGTATCACACCTATCACTTTCCATTTTTCTGGGCAACTTATACTGCAGCAAAGTAGAATGGTAGTGATTTATTGGCAGTTAAAATTTTCTGGTGTCACATTTGATAATGAAATAAATTCTGCACTTGTGACACTTCATGGAGTACTTTTAAGAAGAAAAAAACAAATAGACTTGGGAGTCTACATCCCACCAAACCAAAATCCGTGATGTCCTGATCATGACACTCAGCTGTGAAAGCAAGGATTTTCTGACAGTATATTGTATCATGCTATATTGCATCAAGCTGAGATGAGCACCACTCATACATTTATCAATCTTCCACTACTGCAACTGTACAATACTTAAGTACAAAACTATTGCAACTGTACAACACTTAAGTACAAAATATACACACATATATATATATATATATCATCATCATTGGTGTTATGTCAGTATGACATGTCCATTATAGAAAAAGTCCATCATTCACCATTCTTTTCTGTCTTGAGCTTTTATTTTAGTTTCTTGGTAAGTGTTTCCATTCATGATCATGTCCAACATCTTTGTTCTTTGGCCTCCACGCATTCTTTTCCCATCTACTCTACCCTCAATCATGTCACGCATCATGTTATCGTGTCTCAGTATGTGACCGATCCATTTTTGTTGTCTGTATTTGATCGTGTCCAGGAGGCTTCGCGCTTCTCCTGCTATAACGAGCACCTCTTCATTTGACAGTCTCTCAGTCCACTTGATTTTGAACATGCATCTCCATATCCACATCTCGAATGCTTCCAATCTCTTACAATCGTCTTTCCTCAAGGTCCATGTTTCACAGCCGTATAAGGTTACGCTCCACACTAGGCTTTTCACTAGACGTTTCCTTAGGGAGATACTAATGCTGGTGCTAAGTAGCTCTCGACGTCTGAGGAATGCCTGCTTGCCCATGGCGATTCTTGCTTTCACATCTTTCGTGCTGCGTCCTTCACTGTCCAATATGCTACCGAGGTACTTATACTGTTTGACTTCCTCTAACTGTTTTCCTTTTATGAGAATGTTTATTACTTCTTTGTTTGTTCTCGACATCTTCATCACTTTTGTCTTCTTTGTCTTCTTATATATATATATATAGATATATACCCACATATATATATATATATATATATATATATACACTGTATATGTATTTACAATATAATCTTATAACACTATTTTTCCTTGGATGTTATATCTTTGCTCCTGGACTTGACACATCTCTTCATAATTTCTGCTGGCACATCACAAGTCTTTTCCAGCATTTCCAGCCCCTGAGCTGATAAATAATTCTTCTCTTTCAGTGTCTTCACTACTTCCTGCAGAGAATCCACCTTTTTCTTCAGTCTCTGAGCTTTGGCTTGAGATGTCTTGAGTCTTTTCTTCATGGATGACAGCTGATCATATGCCTTTTCAAGCTTTCGATTTACGCTTCGGGGGCTTTCTTGGATGGAGTATGTATGATCGTGTTTTAAATGCCACCTCTTCTTAGGAGTTTTTGGGACTTGATTCAGCATAGATCCATTTATCTCTTCAAGTGATTTGGGTTTGATGGGTGTTCTGCTTTCATGCCCACGGGTACGATACTCTGGTTCCTCACTTGAACAATCTTGAGAGTAAAGGGTTTGGTCATCTTCCTGCTGAGGCTCCGGTTGCGGTCGAGCAGAAACCCGCGGGAATGGGGGCTTCCGATGTTTGACAGTCTGAAGGCAGAGAGAGAGAGAGAGGAAAATATCATAAGTAGAGAGTATAAGGGCTAAAAACAGGTAGAAATTTGAGACATGAATTACTACTCATTAAAGCATTTTTAATATTTGTGTGATAAGACAACTGACTCCTAGTCATTGTAATCCCCCCAACAAAAGTGAATAAAACAAAACTTATCATAAAAAATGCAATATATATATACATGTATCTGATTCTACAAATGGCGTAACAAGTTTAGCAAGTTTAATTTTGGAAGCATAATATTGCATGACAAGTACCTTCAAGAGATGTTGTGGAAAGCTGAATAGTGTTGGAACAGCATCTGAGCGGAGCCGAGTAGTCTGACCTGTCCGGTCGAAGCACTCCTCTACAAAGTGATCGGAGCATATGGTGGAATATCGACTGGGCGTCCAGTGGTCTTTCCTCATGTTCATGAGCCATTTCTTGAGGAGAGTGTTATCACCTCTTGGAAATCTGAAATTGAAGAAACAAGAAAATATTAGGCCTTTAGAAGCAAATGATTTCTTTTCAAAATACAAAATAAATAGAGAGGGCTAGAGTTCCAAATACTCCCCCCCCCCAAAAAAAAATATATGGGATAGGGTTAACCTAAATCAGACAAATGGTTTATGTAGGAATATCACGTTTCATTTCTCATATAAAAAAATCTGGCATAAAGTTTCCCTAAGGTTGTTTTTCTTTGATGTATCATCTTACAAAGAATGTTATTAAGGCACGTCAGGTAAGGTACAGTAAAGCATATTCTGTAGTTTTCAGACCCATATAAGCATAAACTGCATTTAGATTTTCACAGAATATTTTACGATGTTTTAGTTTGTACTTCATTTGTTTTGGATTAGCCTGTAAAAACTTGATCTTTTATTGCAGTTATTAACATAAATAAAAGGTTTATTTCAACAAACTTAAGTTTCTGCATACAAAAGGAACCAATCTTAGCATCAAAAAGATAATGACCTTAATTACTAATAAACTTGTGCATTCATATGGCGTAAATATTCAATATTGAATGACAAGCGCCGTTAAACCAAAACAACAACAACAACAACAACATAGAAGCTTTTCTGTATCTGTTTAACACCTTGCTATCTTTACATTCCCTAATTCATTTTTCCCCAAATATTTAAAACTGTTTAATATTTCTCATACAAAAAATATGTGTAACTGTGATAAAGGGTATGTGTCGGCATGTAGCCTCATCAACGGTATCAATCTCATGACATTTTTAATCTAAAAGTGGTAGATGGTAAGGACAGCTCCAAACCTGGAGGACGTTACGACTGTTGTGTCATGTCACACGACTCACAGCTTTACAGAAACTGACCCCTGAAAAACATGTTAAAGAGCCTTCAAAATAAAAGCCTTCAAAATAACTCAATTATCAATGGGAAAGTCCTGATAACACTTGAAAAATAGTGTAGACCCTAACGTTAGGGAAATGTTTTAAAATATTTTATTGAAAAAAAAAAAAAAATCTAGGGCAGGGTCTAGATAAAAACTCTCTGGACCTATTCGACCCACTTCTCTCTTACTAGTTATCACTCCAACTGTTTCATTATTTCATAGCTAATCGTGATATGGAAATATTTCCAATCTAGTCTATAACATACATGTACATGTAGCTTTACACTATACATGTATCACCATTGAATTCTGAACAACGCAGGCCGCAGCACCATCCGTGGCGTGAGTTGACGTGACTGAATGATTCATAAAAAAAACCCCACAACATTTCATCAAAAAGGCATGCCTAGTCTAGAATCTTGAATCATTTCGATAATCCCTTTATTTTAGGCTTTATTATAGCACAAATTCAAAAGCTTAAGACCCTTTTTAAAGCCCCTTCTTTCAGGCATTCTCTTATAATAAAGGCAGTGTATACAGCCACACGCGTGTATCTTTACCTTACGGCCACACGCGTGTGGTTGTATTAACAGCACCGACATGAGGATACAGTCACACTCAACTGAATTCCCACTTATACTCTGCGCCGCTACAGCTATCGCTAGTGTGTATGTATGCACTGCATGCACAAGCGATGCGTAAATTCATGCGACAGTGTGTTGCCAAACCCCAAAACTTGGATCGTCACGAAGGTTTTATCTCTTGAAATTCACTGAAATACAAACAATATTGTACTATATTGTCACCTGCTTGCTGACCAGGTGAGAATGAAGTGAAAATATTGTTTGTATAATATTAAGTGAAATCGAGAGATGAAAACGATCCAAGTTTTGCAAGTCGCAACACATACCATCCCATGAATACACATCGCTTGTGCAGTGCAGTGCACACTAGCGATAGCTGTTGCGGCACAGACAAGTGGGGAATTCAGACAAGTGTGGCTGTATCCTCATATCGATGCTGTGGATACAACCACACGCGTGTGGCCGTAAGGTAAAGACACACGCGTGTGGCTGTATACACTGCCTATAATAAAACGTAAAAATGAACAGATGGGACTACAGAACAGCATTTAAACACAAAAAAAATCATTACTGCATCTATAAAATAAACTAACCTGTGAAAAGTCTTTCCACATCCTTTTTTCTGACGATTAGTACAGTTGAAAGCCGTGCAAAACGGCATAGTGCTTAACAAAACTGAAAAATAGAAAGAATTCCAACGTTGACATTGATCAAAATCCTCGAATGCAAACAGAGGACTAACCAAGATGGCGGAGGTCACGTGATCACGTGCGAACGCTAGCCCTATGACGCTAGCTATATACTTGACGGTCGCACGCCTGTAAATATTTCCCCATAGGCCCCTGTGTTAAAAATGGAATTGGATAAATTCATGAAAAAAAGTGTTTATAATGAAACCATTGAAACTTTTGTCTGTAAGAGTTCATACATTATTCTTTAATTGCTGAAAATATGAAGGGGGGGGGGGGGGTCAGCATTCCTTGCGGTAGAGGGGGTGGATCTCAGACTAACAAGAACTTAGTCAAAGCTCCAGTAGTTGGAAGGCTTTTTGCCACAAAATAAAGTCCCCTTGGAATCCACCTGGGACTAACTGCTGCTCTCTCATGGGACTGATCTAAACCAGTAATTATCCCTCTCTATGCACATATGAAACACAGTGTTCAACCATGTATCTCTGATTTTATATGAATATTTTTTCAACTATGGTGTCAGGTACGGATTGGGGGAATCTCTGAAAATGACCGGAGCTATTTCCAGGCGTGCGGCCTGATGACGTACCCGCATGAGCTTTCTACGTCTTCTATTTCTGTGATTCTGGGCCGGCCTATTAATGTCAATGTTTCGCCGGTAGCGGCGCTCTAAATGTAAAAAAACTAGAGTACCTACATAAAGAGAGTAGCGACAACCCAAGATTTGAACGCCATTTTGTTTCCCTGTTACGCAACATTTCTATTCAATTCCGATAAGCAAACGGGTGTTCGAAATAGAAAGAATTTGAACGCCATTTTGTTTCCCAAGAAGTAGGACGTCTATGTCGCTACTCTCTTTATGTAGGTACTCTAAAAAAAACGATTTCAATTGAGGGGCGCGCGAATAACCCCTCAGTTCTATTTGAGCTTTACCCTCCCCACCCCACCCCTCCCCCCATGAGCGGTTAGAATTGTGCGTAGCTCCTACGTAGGCTAACTTACGACAAAGAAATTTCGGGACTTGTCCCTGCCTCCTCTCCCACCTGGTAAAAGTCGAAAGTTTAACTGAAAGTAACAAGTTTACATAATCTAGCCGTTGTTCTTCCCCCCCCCCCCCCCACACACACACACAATAGATTCACTACGCTCAAGTGGTGGTCTCAGGCAGTGGTTGCCGGGATTCCCGAGATTCTATGTGGATGGCGAGATTATGTAAACGAGAAACTCATTATCTCTTCCATCGAGCGGATGAAGACAGATGAACTACCACTTCGAGCACCAATGATGGCCAGTGGCATGGTAAGCTCGTTTTCTCCAAATCTTTCGAGGTTTTGATAGGGCTTCAAAAACTTTTCGTCATATTTCTTTATTTTTGGCTGCTCAGCAGCAAGAAAAACGAAAGACGTTGTGAAGTTCTTTCCTCTTCAAGTTGAATATCAATGAAAGGCCAAAAGAATACTTTTGATCCTGGGTCGCCACGTGTGGTCACACAGGCCTAGAGAGATTGAAAACCAATGAAAGTTATATTTATGTTTACAGGTGTATGAAACTCTGTGATCTTTGTGCGGGGAGCGGTCAGGATGCTGGGGTCCTAGCGTGTCATAGGTCTATCATCGAAAATCATGAATGGAATATCACATGATCTCCCACTTATCTTTTTATGCAAGGCTATTACGTCCTAAGGTGTCTCCAACACATAATAAAACGTTTCACTATCCAACACAATTGAATCACTCCACGAAACCACCGTAACGAGAACTAAAAGATCACAATTCAGGAGGCCATAACTCTTCGATAGCGAACACTTTTATTTTCTTACTCTGGTGTTCAGCCACACACAGGCGCATCACAAAGGCGGACAAACATTATTCACTTATTCAAAGTGAAAAACAGTCGGCTGAGCATACTATTAAAGCGTCCCATAATCATTTCTTTTTGCAGAGATTCTGGGAACGTGAGGCGTGTATGCACAACTTCAACACTCTACTCACAGACATTAAAAACTTGATCAAGGAAGATAATCCAAGGTAACTATTATGAAAGCAGAAACTTCACAATTTCAGTATTGATGTGATTGGCTCCTTCATCCCCCCCCCCCGTAGTCGAGATGTTATGTTACCATGGTTATTACAGTAATCTGTTCATCAAATCATACCATATTTCTGGTTTTTAAAACCAATAGGGGACCCCACCCGCCATGGCCAGCCCATCCCAAGGAGGAGGAGGGGAGGGGGGGGGGGGGGCTTAAAATGGCTTATTTGTCGAAAACAGAAAATATAGATGCTACGTTAAAATTTAATACGAGTCAATTTTTGATAGTCTGTTTGTTTGTTTTTGTCCTTAATTCAAACGAATTTCGACAAAAATATTTACCATTTCTCCTCGTTGGTATGAATGTATTCTTTAGTCCTGTACTATTTTCCGTGTTGTGACGTCTATGGTAACGTCCTACTTTTAGACCTTCACTTAAAGTAAAAGGCTAACATTGTGAGATTTTTTTTTTTTTAAATCACGTTTTGCTTGACAGTGGTATATACACAAAAGTTATAGTTTAAAAATACCAGTCTGAAAGTTTCAAAGTATAATATCGACGGAAAGTATTTTTAAATATTAAAAATGTAAAGCAATGCTGGAAGAAAATATAATCGTCGGTTGCACAGACTGGACATAAAGAGCGTGCATGTGCACAGAGTTCACCTGACCAGTAATGTGTATGTGTGTATGCATATCATGCATAGTACAGAGAGAGAGAGGTGCAGCTAACAGTGTTCTTTTTTTTTTTTTTTTTTATCCCGGGGAAAATACTCCTCTTATTTATTGCCTTTGAGACCAAAAATAATAAAAATCGTCGTTTACGTCTTACAGTCTTACAATTTTCATTTCAAGTTATGGTTGGTTTCAGGGTTTTTGAGTACAAATATAAGTTTCATACACATGTCTCATCTTAGTTTGAGAATTTTTTTTAAATCAGCAGCTCACAAAGTTAGCCAATGTTTTAAAACCTACCCCTAGCCCTAGCCCTAACTCTATCCCTTATACGTGTTCGTAACAGAAAAAAAATTAGTTAGCCTTGGACTAAGAATGCATATTATAAAACGGGTTCAAGGATGTAGCCAATAGCGAGTGAGTATGCATGTCACGTGTTCATGGTTTAATTCTACGCAACCTTCCAGCCGTGCATTTTTTGTGCAGCACTGTGCATTTTGGATGCCCTTACTCAGGGGCGCATCACACTGGCTACGCTTGTGATGTCATAAAAGAAATTCGAAAGCAGATGTTGCCTCCTTGTCTGTGCGATCTGAGCAAATTTGGAGCGATTTTAACAAATTTTCCGCTGCAAAGTCATACTGCCAACCCATTTTATAAAACAAATAATGCACAGATTTAAATTCGTGATGTTAGTGGAGATGCAGGCATCTCGGGTATTTACAATATTATGCAAAAGCACTCGGCGCAAGCGCCTCGTGCTAGTCGCACATTGTAAATACCCTCGAGTGCGCTGCATCGCCACTAACACACTCACATCTGTGCATTATTTGTATAATATATGTCACTATTTTTATCAGACCCCATGGGAATTAATTTAGGAATCACTTTCTTTTTCATGTGCAGAACATGATAACCAACCTTAAAGGAAAATTTCATTATAAGCATAACATAAAAGATAGACTTATAATACAAAAACAATATGAAAGGATTGACAACGGATTACTTATATTAAAAGGATTTCAACGCACTTCCCGTACAGAATTGTTCATCGTCTTGAGTTGCCTGCGATTGAGAAGGGTAAAGGCGTCAAACTAAGACTTCAGGCCAGAAGATTCCAACTTCTTGGACGAAGAGAGGACGATTACGTCATTCTTCCCGACTGGTATCTTCGAGATTTCTTGCAAATCCAGGAGGAGGGTTAAACTATAGATAGGTTCAGAAAGTTAGGACATGAGGATTAAACGTATAGATAGATGAAAATAACAGCTTGGTCAACAAGGAAACCTACAGGCTTTAATGCATGAAAATAATAATGATAGGCAAGATCATATCCATAAACTAATTTTGAGACATCTTTATCATCAAATCACTATTAAAGAATACTGTAGTCTTGGCTCGCTCGCAAACGAGTAAGAGCAGTCTTTACAACTGCAAAGTAGTTACCATGTATTAGAAAAATGTGTATAGTAAATGAATAGTGTTTAATCATGGCAATATAGAGTGTAAGGTATTTTTCCTTTCATGTGTTCACCCGTTGTTAGTGCCTTTTCTTCAAAGGTGCCCCTTTTCGCTGGTAACCCCCCCCCCCTCTCAAAGACTCTTCGACGCCCTTGTCCGATTGTTCCCCCTAAAAGTAAGAACAAGAAATAGAGACACCTAAATTTACTTCGCTTGTCAAAATTTTTTTGGACTGTCTCCCCCCCCCCCCTCAAAAAAAAGAAAACGGATTGACGCCCATGGTTGTAGTTTCAAATCAATGCCATGAATACACATCGTTTTTCCCCAAATTGGTGATTCCAAGTTGGGTAACAACATGGTAAATAAATAAATAAATAAATAAATAAAGCAACATTCATCACATTATGACCAATCAAAACTGTGTTGGCCCAGCTCTCAATATGGATGGATCAAAACTATACTGACTTCTCTTTTAATTCATCGTATTGATGATATTTAGTCATTTTCATACTTTAAAAATCATCAAAAATTTTTATCAAAAGAAGTGGTGAAAGCCATTAGCTTGTCAAGGGGTTATTCCATGAATATAAAAATGCACATTGACTTGCAATGCCGGGGAACATTTTAGGATACGTCTAAGATAGAACTTTCAGTTATTCCTATTTTATATGATACCGTCATTTGATGCATGCATGGACAATGCATTGAGAGGGAATCAATACTGCAATATGCTTCGCGCCCTCAGCATGCTAAGTACATTGCTTGCTCATAACCATGCTAACGTTCCGGCGCACGTCTTATTTTTTTCGTAACCAAGCGAGCTCGAAACCCCGTTTTGAAGACTTTGAAATAGACTACAAGTATAGGACTTGTAGGTTTTTTTTTTTTAAGTTTTACCTCATTTCTAATTTAGCAAAAGAAAATTTAACACCCGAAACCTACCCCTAACCCTAATACTATTTCATCTGCCGAGTTTAGAACCACGAACCTCCTCAGCACTGTGAGAGCGCACTGATGTTACCAACGCACAAGACACTTGCACTTGGTAACGGTGCCCGCTATCATCTTATATCTACTATTGGTTTTCATGAATATTCATAAAGATCTTGACGAAATAAACTGTTTATCACCC
>CM057156.1:4306631-4341364 GCA_029962745.1 Echinometra lucunter
GGGAGAGAAGGAGAGAAATAAGAAAGAGAAGGATAGGGCGAGGGCGAGAGAGGGATGAAGAGAGAGAGAAAGAGAAAGAGAAGGAGTGAGAGGAATACAAGAAAAAAAGTGAAGAGAACATAATATGAACTGCAATGGAAAGGGGAGACAAATATCGACAGATTGGTGAAAATAAAGATAAATTAGAAGGCTGAGAAAAGCTGGGGTAAACAAAAGAGAATCGAGAGCAGTAATACGAAATAAAAACTGATAGTGATGATGACAATGATGATATATTATGATCATGGTGAAGCTTATGATGCTGATAAATTAATGACCCTTAAAAAGAAAAATAAGGCACCTTTTAAAGGGGAAATCAAGAGTAATACATGTATGCAAGCATGAAAAAGGAGCTCAATTATTGCTCACCTAGCTAGAGAATGGCAAAGATGTCTTTTAAAGGACTTTAGTTCCTAGGCGTATAGTATTAACGTACGTACCTCCTGCTATCCGATATCTTTAGGATGTCATGCCCAACTAATTCCCCGCGATGATCACGCATCCATTGCAACAACGAAATCATAGACGACGGCTGTTCGCCTTGCCCTGGCGTGATAACAGTTTGCCCTCCATCGTAGTCGTCGATTCCCTCGAGGAGGTTCATATTGCGGACATCATCATCAGGGTCGACGAAGGTTCGTCTCGTTCTTCGGTCGTCTTGATACATTCCTTCCTCATCGACAGAGAAGTTACCTAGAACTTGGTGAGGATGAAAATCCACTGGAATACTCTGCGAAGCCATAGTCTTTTCAGACCTATGTCGATTCAATTTTGGTAGATTATCCCCTTCGAACAGAGACAAAAGGCACACAATTCTTTCACAGAAGTATCCTGAAATCACAAAGAAACATTAGAATGTTCTTTTAGGCGATGTGGGATATCATTATTTCGAAACCAGTCAGCAATCCCCCCTAAAAAAATCATCGTTATAAAAACGTTTTCCTAACATAGACTTGACAAAACGATTTCGAGGGAGCAAAAAGCGTTGTCAAAACGTTGGGAGGCCATATTAGACGTTTAGAAAATCATAGCCCACTCCGTATAATGATTTTGATGACTGTTCAAATTGAAGAGAGAAAAAGGCTGGTACATAACGTCTAACTGGGAATTCCCCAACTGCTTTGGCTAACCCATAGCATGGCCAAAGAGGAGTGATGACCTTCATAAATCTACTACCGCTTTATATGACGGGCCGTTCAAGCCTTTAAGACGTACAACTACACTACTATACATCCATTCGATAGATGTAGTTGTATAGTTGTTTAGTTGCTAATTTTTGACCAATCAGAATGCAAGAAACTATGCAGCTATAGAACTATATAGTATACACTTATGCAACTCTGCAACTATACAACTACGCAACTATACTACATGTATAACTTAACAAAGCCTTATGGGCGAAAATTCAAATCTGGATCTTCAAATCTCAAATCTCGATCTCACTGAGTGTTATTTATTTATTTGTCCTTTCGCTTTATCTTTCTTATCTCCGAACAGAACATTTTGTTTTTATGCAACTATACAACTACATAACTAAGTAGATATATGCAGCTATACCATGCAACTATGCAACTGTACAACGAGTATGCGTTCGATAGATTATAGTTCTCTGGGTTCTGATCGGTCAAAACTATGAAAATATTAAGCAAATAATCACCGTTGGTGAAGGTGATGGACAAACTATTACTTCCGAGGCGATCTGGATGTAGCTATCCTTCCGAAGCGAAGCTGAGGAAAGATAGCGTGTACATCCAGATCGCCGAGATAGTTTGTCTCGTCACCTGAAACCAAAAGGTGATTATTTGCTTTATATACCTCATCTGCAATCATTCTAGAAAGAAAACTAACTACCCTGTAATGACGTTAGATTCCCTACGAGAAAGAAAAATATGTCCTACACGGGTACACGTCACGTAAGCTTGCGCGCGTAAGGTAATTGTGACGTCACAAAAGAATTTTACCTTTGCATGTGATGGAGAAAAATGGAACAAAAAATCAGAGTGGTAACGCACTTTTATTTCGCGCGTTCTGAAAATACCTGATAACGCGTTGTGACTCTATAGACAGAAGTGATCAGCGAAACACAAAAGCTCCATCACTGCGAGTTGACGAATTTTTCTTATCGGGTGATGATTGATGGGGAAACTACACTTAATCACGTGATTGAGTTTTGACCAATCCTACAGCAAGATTCTTAGTAATATGTGGAATATAAACAATTATACAACTATACATCCATTCGATAGATCGAAAGCCAACTATTTTGAATGGATGCATAGTTGATGCATCCATTTATTACTTAGTGCATACATGCATACTTTTGGCCAATCAGAACACAGGAAACTGTATACATCCATTTGATAGATGGCACTCGATCTATCGAATGGATGCATAGTTTATATTTGCAATCAGAATGCATTAACTATGTAAATACATCTATCGAACGCAAGTTGTATAAAGTTGTATATAGTTGTATAGTTGTTTGTACATAGTTTCATAGTTTTGACCAATCAGAATGCAGGGAACTATGCAACTATTCAACTTTTTGTGATTATTACCCAACTACAATGAATTTCATAAAATCTGTAATCGAATATCCTTATTTCCCAATCCATATGAATTCTTGATTTTACACTACTTAAGGCCTATGTCTAAGTCTAATGGACTGGTTATTATTGTGCATTATTTTAATTCATCATTTTACTTTGATAATAACCAATTCATTAGACATAGACACAGGCCTTATTAGATAATGTATAATCAATAATTCATATATGGATTGGGAAAACGTATGTAAGGATATTCGATTACAGATTTTGTGAAATTCAGTTGTTTGGTAATAATCATAAAAGAATGGACTAAAATATTGCAGGTAATTAAAACGAAGGAAAATTCAGAAATTAAGAATGTATGGACCAGGTAAAAAAAACTAAAATAATGCACATCAATAACAAAAATTATCAGACACCATTTGCGTTTAGAAGCTTATAATGGGATATGGCTCTGTTTGTAACGTTCGGTTCTGCATTTCAGTTCATTGTCCAATCTGTTTATCTTAGAAGTCTCGTATTTGAGTTTGCAGCCAGCGATCTGAAGTTTCTGATTTGAAGGCTCCACGAGCAAAGTTCAGGCATAACTGCTCACGTGGACAACTTACACTGACTTAGGGAAGACAGACCGGTAGTCTTCAAAGCATCTTTGTACGAGCAGTGCTCAGTACCTAGGATAGTTGTCAGGGCTCTCTTCCGCACATTCTCTTGAGCTTGCTTTGGGATGCAGTTAATTAGTAAACTATACCAAAAAGGCAAGCATACTCAAGCAGGGGGCGGAAAAACCCGGTATACACTGTCAATAAGTCCTGCTTAGGTAAGGAATAATGATAGGAATACGAAAATCGAAAGTTTGGTTAACTGCAAGCCTTGTTGTCGGAGCCTAAAGGCAAAATCGGCTTCAAATCGTAACCAATCGCAAGATTACTATGACATCACTACGATTCGGGATTGACTTCTCTTTTATTCCTACAGGGAGGCTCCCAATAGCCCGGAATTTCGATTTTAGCATCCATACGACTACTCAGAACTTTGATCAAAAGAGTTTACATGTCTTAATGTTCATATTAAGTGCTATAACAATTTTTTCCGAAATCGGATCGCAGACAGATCGGATAGTTTGCGGTGGACGTTGTATAGTTGTATAGTTGTATAGTTGTATAGTTGTATAGTTGTATAGTTGTATAGTTGTATAGTTGTATAGTTGTATAGTTGTATAGTTGTACAGTTGTATAGTTGTGTAGTTGTATAGTTGTACAGTTGTATAGTTCATAGCTTCATAGTTTTATAGCTGTATACTTGTAAAGTTGTATAAATTTAGTTATATAATAGTTGTACGGTTTCATAGTTTCTTGCGTTGTGATTGGTGAAAACTGTGCAACTATACAACTATACATATATCGAATGAAGAGTTATAGAAGTGTCCAATAGTGATGTTTATTGATACACCAAATTTTTGACGCAAACGCTTCAGGGCGTACACAAATTATGACCAAAACAAGATATGACTATGTTCTTTTTGACAAAGGTTGTGATCAAGGAAGCATATAATTGACAACGCGCCTGGTGTCTAGGCCAAGGCATAGGTCGCATATTATGGGTAAGCGTAAGTGAGATAATTGTTTATCATGACAAATTAATAACAATAGATGGTGACGCAACCACATGAATATGAATGAAAATAATAGACGGTATTTGAAACAGATAACGGAAGGCGACAATGACCCACAATAGCATTTTGTTTAGAATAATATTCATGATCAAAGCAAAATTGGGGGAGAATACCTGTTCTGGATGTGAATAGATTAATAAATAAATGAATGTATAAAAGAATGAATAAATTAATACATAAATGAATAAATCAGTAAATAATTAAATAGCAATAACTGAATAAACAAACCTATAAGTCAAAAAGTACACTGATGAAAAGTTATAGTAATGATTATTTCCGAATTATTACTTATTACTTATATTGTATTTGTCCAGCCATGAGAGGTCTCTATAAAGCCCAAACTGAAAGCTTTTGCTATTCGTAATTCGTGATAACTCGAATGACTGTATAGTTGCAAGTTGTACGTTTTTAAGCCTTGAACGGCCCGTCATAACCGCTCCCATCATGCCCATTATTACGCAATGTTCGTACAGGGAGAAAGATTATTGCGCAACATGCCTTTGTAGAAAGGTTAAAAGTTTGCAGCAATTAATTGATATTGTAAAAGTTCAAATTCAAGAGTTTGGCCTAAGCATTATCAAATGAGGGAGAGGGGGGGGGGGGGGTTGATCAAAACGCTATCTACATGATCTATAGATTGCAGAATCCCCGAGCATGTACAATTTTCGCATTTTTAAACAGATGGTAAAGCATAAATCACTATTATTTCATTAAAATTAGGTATCATGAATTTTGAAGTGGTAGACCTTAAATCGATAATAATTTGGAAGTGGAATTCCCCAGTATGTTTACAAGTATAAGCACTATGAAGTCCAAAGAAAGTCAAATGGGGGAGGGGTTGACTTTAATCGCTATTTATGGGTCGTGGAATTTCCACATTAGGTTGTAGGCCTACTACGACCGCAAGATCATAGCTAGTCTACTTGTAAACTGTTCCCTTTTGTCATGTAAGTATGAACAAAGCAATCCAAGCTATACCTGAAACATGTGAAATATACGGAATGTATTCAATTAATGCAGAAAGAAAAAGTGACCTCCCTAAAAATGGGAGTAATTTTTGGTTTCCATTTTTTACAGTTTAGCAAGATGATGGAATTAAAGTCGACTTGAAAAAATGGCAGCCAGCCTGTCCGCGGGATAATGATTAGTCTCTTTGTAGCTCGTTTGTTTACTAGATCCTTTATTTCCACAAAGATAATGATTAGTCTCTTTGTAGCTCGTTTGTTTGCTAGATCCTTTATTTCCACAAAGATTAGCAATTATCCAGCATTTCTCAAGGGGGGGGGGGAGTCAGTTTTTTTCAGGTGTCAGTTTTTCCAGGTATTTTACCAGGAAAAATTGCTGACAAGCAAACAAACAAGTAAAAAAAAAAATGTCCTCGGTTTGAAAAGGGGGCGCTGGGCTTAAAAAAGGGGGGCGACCGCAGCCATTTTGTCCCCCTGTGCTTCAAGGGGGCCGCGCCTGTATCCGCCCCTGGCCTATCACAAACATAATACCTATGTAGATATGGCGGATGACAGATTTTAGTGCCATCCTTTCCAAGAAGGTTCTTGTCTTATGTAAATCTATATAAAAAAAGGACATTTTTGAAAATATAATTCAGTACTTATTTCTGCTTTTTCTGTCATCATTTATTTACTGAAACATTATTTGTATACTTATGAAATACAACATAAAAATTGATATGATAAATTTGGTGGTAATTTCAAAGAAGAAGTTTCCCCAAACATTCTGAACATTAATGGTTACATAACGACAAAACTGAAAAAAAAATGAATAGAGACTTTTTGAAAGATTGGCTCTGGCAAAGTCAGAGGGCAGATACATCCAAGTCAGTAACTATGTAGATCATATACACAAGCAGTGTGAAAATATTTTTTATTCAGAAAGAAGTTTGTGATTTTTCTAATGTGAAAACTGCTTATATCGTCATGTCGATGCGCATTACGCACATCCAACATGCAAGAGCGTCAGCCTTAGCTCTACCATTACAATACCTACATATGTGTTTTCACTCCTACAGACATTTGAACACCGGAATTATAATCATAGAATTCGAGTTTGATGATACGTTGACAAATTGTATAATAGAAGGTTTCGTCTTGTTAGAGTTGAAAAAAAAAAAGAATTTGTTAGAACAAAATTAAAGGATGGCCGATGTTCGACATGCAAACATGCTGAACCAGACTGTTGATTATGATAATAATAATAATAATGATAATAATAATAATAATAATAATAATAATAATAATGATAATAATAATAATGATAATAATAATAAGGATGATAATAATAATAATAATAATGATAATAATAATAATAATAATTGTAATAATGATAATGATAACAATAATAATGATAATAATAACAATAATGATAATGATAATAATCCGTTCTTGTACAGCGTATATCACGTTATAAAATGACTTCGCTTCATCTTACACACTCCTCTATTCATGGTATTTAAATGATACTACCCATTCTCCTACGTTCTTTTCCTCTTACAATCTTGAAATCTGCTCAACTTTCTTACTCCTTTTTTCTCCTAATATACGCCCCATTGACCCTTCCTTTACTCTCGCTTTGCCCCCAACTCCCCTTTCTCTCCTTCCCAAGTCGGTAGTAATAATAAATTTGTAAAACAGTATATTGTGGATGTGGATATTAAAGCGTATGTCCATATTTTCATGTCGAAATCTTTTCTTTTTTTTTTTCATCTGTGCAAGTAATTGGAAACCAAACTACTTCATTACGGTAGTAGATCTCTCATACATGTATGATTAAAGGGGTTGGAGAGTCGCAGATCATGGGGTTACGGCGGGTGGCCCAACTCGGGTCATAGCCGGATATCTCCGTTTATCTTTAGAAAACGAACGCGCTATATATCATTGCAACATACCGACCGGACGGGACGGGCAAACTCTAGCAAAATATTTAAGTATCACGATCATCAGCCTTCTTGATCGTCTTGCTTTTCACGCTGAATCACTTGCAATTATTTTGTGTGTGTATTCCGATTACAACAGTCATCCTGCCGACCAAAAGCCGAAGTGAGTCATCTAAGAGCAAGGTACCCCACCCTCACGGAAATTTTATTCGCTGGTTGCAGGTCGTTGTGCAGTTTGGCTTGTAATGCGGAGAAAAACGAATGTGTTTAGGCCAACACAACTGGCGACTCTCCACCCCCTTTAATATATACATGTATATACGCACTTTTCCCTATCTGCTATACGTCTTTTCCCATCCTCTTTCCTTGCTATACTTTCCTTTCTCTACCCATACCTCATATCTGTTGCTCATTCTTTTTTTCTTCCCATGCCCCCTCTTCTTATTCATAACTTACTTCTTCATGTTTTTTTTTTCATGTAGCTTTTCTTTTTTCTTTTCTTTTTATTTCCTTTCTGCCAATTTTTGTTAATTTTCATTGTATTTTCGATGAAATGTGAAAATAATATTTACATTTCGGCGGATAGTGACAACAGAAATATCAATGAACCATGGATTGAATTGAATAAAGAAATATTCTAAACTTTTTATGGACCGTGGAAATGACTTTTTGTGCATTGTGGAATTCCCCAGTATCTTTATTAGATTTGTTTGTTGTTGTTGTTTGATCGAATTTAATTTCTGCGTTCAATAACATGATACAAATTATTCTAGTTTTACAGACAAAAATGTAAACACAATTTCAGGATATATGTTTATGGGAAATGAACATTTTGCAATCAACAGAATCTGTGAACGCCGAAGACTGTTACCATGAACGAGTTGCTTTATTTCGATGTCGGCCTGAAATTTGAAAAGCGATATAGAAATAAAAAATAAGAATTTGTTCATAAACGAACGATTTTCGCATAGTCATGATAGTAATGAGAGGAACTTTGGATTTCTGAAAATGGGAATAGATATTAAGTCGCCCTTAATTCAACGAAAGTAGGCCCCTATATAAAAGTCTGGACTTTGTCGCTATATATGGCATTGGAATTCCCCAGTATGTTTACAAATGACGTTGTTCATGTTTCAATCAGTGCTAGTCTACTTATAAACTGTTCTATTTTAAAGTCTTGAAAGTATAAAACAAATCAACTCAAGGTACTGATATCGAATATACGAAATATATAATTTTTCATTATTCATTTAAAAGAAGGCAAAATATGACCTGTCATGTCTTCTTTAAATTGGTAATTTTGCTTTCCATTTTTACCCGTTTTGTAAGAAGATTACTAAGAACATTTGAACCAAAAGCCTTGTTAAAGAATACGTTGGAAAAAACATAAACAGCCCTAACGATTGTGTGCTAAATGCTGTTGATGTACTTTTGCTAAGGGAAACGCCCAGTTTTGGCTACAATACCGGCAATCCTAATCAGTAGATTACAAGCATATTAGGTCTGTTTGTAACCTGTCTCAAGTCATCTAATTTGATCTACAGACAAGAAGAAAGATGGCTAGCAGTGCAGCCTCGAGCAATCAGTATAAGGTACTTGGGAACTTTTCTATTGGAGAGGATAAAAAATATCATAACGATTTGAGCCAACGTCGCTTTCTCGTCGAGCCTGATGATGACCACCCTAATTTCGATCTCCGTCAAGGGTTGGCAGAATACACGGACCGGAAGCCTTCAGGACTAGAACCGACGTCAATGAATCCCCTTCTCAGCTGGATTCGTGATCATCGAGACGAGTTGATTGACGAGAAGATTTTGAAATCAGTAGGATCATCGAGGAAGTAAGTAACAGACACTGTTACGGCACATTTTGGTAAATTGCACATTTTGGTAACAAAACCAAAATGTGCAGTTACCAAAATGTGCAGTACTATGTTACTGCATATTTTGGTAACTGCATATTTTGGTAACGGAGCTTTGTGACCAAAATGTGTCGGTACATGCACCTATACATGCCCGGGACTCTACGGTTACCAAAATGTGCAGTTAATAAGTGTTTTCTTTGCCTGCATATTTTGATCTTCTGCAAATTTTGGTAACGGAGCTTTGAGACCATATAGGGAAACTGTCCCAGGTAGTAATGACAGTCCTAAGGAAAATACGTGTACGTTTTTAGAGTTATTTGTGCAGAACAAAGCCTCGATCGGTTTGTTAAAGGGGGATTCTCCCTGTTTTTTTGTTTTGTTTTGTTTTTGAGAGGCAGTTTGATAATGGGGGGGGGGGGGGCGCCTTAGCCAGTTAGGGTTTATGTATGTGGGAGGGTGTGTGTATATGTGAGTGCAGGTGTGTGCGGAGGGTGCATGTGGTGTAGAGGTGCCATAGTCGAATGGTTTAAGGCGCTTGACTGGAGTCCGGTGTTCGATCCCCGGTACGGCACTTATGCCCCTGAGCATGGCATTTTATCTACATTGTTGCTTTATCGCATTTCAAAATTAAAGTGATGTGCTAATATGCATATTGATACCCACGTGTGCATGTGTAGGTGTGTTTTTTTTTGTGGGTGTGGGTGTATATTCGAGGTGGTGTACGGGTGCATGTGGTGTGTATGAGGGAGGTGCCGTACGCGGTCCAGTGGTTTAAGGCGCTTGTCCGGAGACGCGAGGATCGGAGGTTCGATTCCCGGCACGGCAATTATGCCCTTGAGCAAGGCAACTGATCTTTTATATCGTACATCAAATTAGCGCTCTATAGGCATATTGATAACAACGTAAGCATATTTGTTTAAAAACAAAAAGAGGGTGATAGGGCGTGCTAGGGTGCATGTGGGCGTGGGTGTTTGAATGCAGGGGAGAAAGAGGGAGTGTGCGGTTAAGAGGAACGACTATATTATGAGTGTGATTCGTATGGTTACCAAAATGTGCCGTCAATGTCCTGCACGCGCATATTTTTTTTACACTGGAGTTCTGCCATATTTGCAATAAAATTCAAGAAAACCGGTGGTAAATGAGTCTAACTCGTCAACGCACACAATGTACCAAACATGTGCACGGTACACGAACGGATGTATGTACACAAATGCGTACACTGTACAGGGGAAGGGATATTGGGATATAATATTACAATTAACTGCCGCGAGTATTTACGCAACAAGGGAAACAAGAAAATATATATATAAGGAAAAGAATTGATAGATTGAAGGGAAAATAAATAAATACATAAGGAAAGCAGGTGATAGATTGAAGGGAAAAAAGAAAAACGTAAGGAAAGGAGATTGGCAGAGATCGAAAGGAAAACAGGCCTACTGCAGGGGAGAGATTGAAAGCAAAGAGATACATAAAGAGGTGACAGATTGAAGGGAAAACAAAGAAACACATACGCAAAAGAGCAGGGGAGAGATTCGGAATGGAAAACAAAGTAACCGAAACAATGAATGAAAAATCAAAGAATGTACATTAAAGAAATACAGTAACAGAAGAGGAAAGAGAAAATATTGTAATAAACAAGGAAATAGAAAGAGGCAAGGTATGGTAGAAAGAGAAGAGGAGCGAAGGGGAAATAAATTCACAGAAAGATGCTCCTTGCTACTGACACTCTGACACGCTAATCTGTTTCACACAATGCATACAGACAGAAACAATATCCTGCCCCCCCCCCCCCCCCCCCGTTGAAGAAGTCACACAAATTGGAGCCAAATGATCAAGGAAACAGGTGTGCCAAAAATGCATTTTCAGTCATCATCACAGGGCCTGTATGAATGGATACAGGTTTAAAGCATACCAAGAATTACTGATGACAAATAATAATGACGAATAATTCAACAAAGGTTCTTATTGTATAACCAGATGAGCTAGCTGTTGATTGGAAATTGCAGTCACGCATCGTATATTAACCAGAACGTGACAAATGACATTCTTAATTTTAATTAGGACATGTGATTAGAACACAACTAGAACATGACAAATCAAACATTCTTTGTTTTCTCCAATAGAGCAATAGAATACAATAGCAGCAGTATTAGTGGCCATTTGTGGAAGATGTATTTGTTTGAAAATTTATCATTGATAATTACTCTCAGTTATAATTTTAGTAGAAAAAAGGTCATTTTCTCCAATAGAGCAATATAATATAATAGCAGCAGTATTTGTAGCCATTTGTGGAAAATGTATTTGTTTAAAAATGTATAATTGATAATTACTCTCAGTTACAATTTTAGAAGAAAAAAATAATTGGGGGCGGTATAGTGATGAGCATGCGAAGCGTGCGAATTACATATTGTGCACCAAGTGCGTTCCCTGGGTGGGAGTATACAGGTCAGTGCATGGGGAGGATGCAGAGGTTTTTGTCGTCGTTTTTAAATCTCTTTTCTTACCTTCTTTTACCCTTTTTTCTTGCTCACATTCTTTTTTCCCCTTTTGCGTATTTGGATGGGGGTGATCGCTCCCGTTGCCCCTTCCTTTTTGGCTAAACGTAGGTTCATTTACCGTGAGCCTGCCATAGATTTCAATATTATTATTTTACTATCATATTATATGATTTCGGAACGATTCTCTCTTGCAACATTATTATGATCATACGGATATTGGATTTTTTTTCACGGTTAGTAGAGTGTATTTGCATCCGTTCTGATTTGTTATTATCATCAGTATTTTTCATCACACTTACAAGCATAAACAATCACACAATCACACAAAAACTATTCATTAAGAAACTTTTTTCTTTCACATTATATTATGTTGATATAATCAATATGAATGTTGTTTTGATTGAAACAAAGAAGCAAATCACATAATATCCTACATGTGGAAAGTTACTGCTACACTATATTGGACTACATTATTTATACGGTTTTGTTTAAATTCGCTAGTCTCCATCATTAATGATTTTTTTTTTCAAATATCAAAATATTTGGGTTAATATGTGAAATAATTGTTACAACCACAACCATCATTACTTGGTATGCATGGAATGAAATAGTGTAAAATGTAATGGTGACAGAATAAAGTGAAGATAACTCTGACATTTTATTTGAAAATCTTTAAGTTCTATACTGGAGTTATTTGACACGAGTGCAATTACAAATATAAATATGTATTATGTTTACATATTGATACAATTCAATGTTAAGCAGTTCTATGTTTCTATGTCTTTCTTTTTTCCTGTTTGCCTCTAGTCCACCTTCTTTCATCTTGTCTTTCCCTATCATGAAAATATTTCTTTCCTTTTTTTTTCTTCCATCACGTCTTTCCTTGTTTCTATTCTATTTAGATTTATCTTTCCATTTCACTTTTGTATTATTCTTATTTATTCTCATTTAACCTTTTTTTTCCAATCCATTCTTCCATCTTCATTTTTTAAACGTGATTCAAATCCTGTTGCTTTCAAGCAATGATACTGGCAGAATAAACATTCTTTAGTTTAATCAGAACATGTGAGTAGAACACTAGAACATTCATCAGAACATAATGACAAATCAAACATTCCTTGTTTTCTCCAATAGAGCAACATAATACAATGCTGTATATGGTTCCAGAATCCTCGAATACCCATAGATTTTGAAAGGATAATGCTGTTTATACATGACATTGGGAATAGAACTGTTAAGAAACGTTAAAGTAGTAAAATGTTCAGATTGTTTACATGCTTATTCTGAATTCACCAGTGCATCACTTTACTATACCGCATAGTGCCTTAAAAACTTGCATGCCAAATAACAATAACAATAATGATGATTTTGTATTTATTTATTCAACCATAAAACACATATCAAAATAGCAATGTACAATAAATGATGAAATTAAATTATGGTTTGGGACACCGAAAAGCAAAATGCTTGTACATGGTATCCCAACAAATAATAAAAAACAAGAAATAACTTACATTAAGAACAAATGCAATAACAACAGAACATAAATTCACACACCAACATACACACACACACCCCACACACAAATGCCTGAGACTAAAAGACTTAAAGGAGAATGCAACCCAGACGTCAGCGTGCTTCCAGCGAACGAAGAAAAACAAGAAGAACAAACAGTGAAAGTCTGAGGAAAACCGGACAATCCGTCCAAGAGCCACGAACCCTGAAAGCTTAAATTAATCCCCGTCACAGGGATCCCTAAATTGGCAACCCCGCCAGCATCCGCGATGCCATCATGGACAACTCTCCATTCATTTTGTGCACATTATTCAACATTTTCTCTATTTTCAAGAGAAATAAGAATTCTTTTTGATTTACTGTCTGAGCACGACATGGCTACATCAATTCTGCAAGCATATTGGGAAGAACCATGCCGATTCCCGACCTGAAATCCCATATAAATCAATCTTTTTGAAAAATTATGTACAAAATGAATTGAGAGCCGTCCACGACGAAATCACAGACGCCGTCAAAGTCGCCAACTCAAGGATCCTCACGACAGGGACCTACTGAAACCCTCAAATCCACAACTCCTGAACAGATTGCCCCACCTCGCCCAAACTCCCACTGTTCACTCCTCCTGGTCATTCCCACCCACTAAGAGCACACTGACGGTTGGGTTGCATTCTCCTTTAAAATAAGACTTGGGATGGGGTGGGAGGTACATGTATTTAAAGAGTGTCTATAAGTAGTTATTTGATCAGTAATTTAAATTTATTCAGAGTTGTACTTGATTTAATATCTGGTGGGAGTTCATTCCATTTCTTTACTCCATTACTTATTAGGGACTGAAGACCAGCTGTAGTTTTAAAAAGAGGAATATGAAGCTTGTTACCTTGACGAGTGTTATAAGGGTGTAATTCTGAATTTAATACAAAAGGATTATCCTTAGACTCAGGAATGATATCATTCAATGTGGAGTATATGAATATAATTGTATTAAAAGTGACAAGTTCATAAATAGGCAATATTTTTAAATTTTTAAATAGGGGAGCAGATGGCGAACGAAAATCAGATTTATTAATTATTCTAACTGCTTTCTTTTGAAGTAATTCAATTTTGGATAAATGAGTTTTATACGTGTTGCCCCAGACATAACTTCCATAATCAAGATAAGACAAAATAAGGGTATTATATAATATAAGCAGAATATGTTTAGGAAGGATATACTTAAGCCTGGATAATATACCAACATTCTTTGATATGGTGTTGCAGAGGTGATGTATATGTGTACTCCAATTTAAATTTTCATTAAATATAATCCCAAGAAATTTGACATCACTTAATCTATTTATTTTTGTATTATTGATATGAATATCATCTAGGTTTCCAGGAACCCTCCTGTTCCTTTTCCTGAAAATGATATAATTAGTTGATAATAATGGTAATAAGTTAAAAAAAAAAATAAAAATAATAAACTGGCAGCTTGCTTAGATCGACCAGAAACTCGATGTCTATAGTGGCTGATCTAGGTAAACGTGAAAAAAAACATCTGGAACCATATAATGCTCTATATTCCTCTTAGACGTATATTGATAGCGCCTTGTATCCTCTGGAAAAGGCGCTATAATAAATCCAGTTATTATTATTATTATTATTATTGTTATTATTGTATATTAAAACTGGAAAAAACAAGAATGTTCGATTTGTCACATCACGTTCTGGTTATAGGCTACGATGCGTACGATGCGTGACTGCAATTTCTAGTCAACAGGTCCCCTTCTCTCCTCTTCTCCTTGTACTTCTCTTTAGCGCTTAGAGACTTAATTGTAATTTGCGCTATATAAAAACTGAGTATTATTATTATTATTATTATTATTCTCTTTCTATTTTCCTTGTTTATTTCAGTCTTTTCTCTTTGTGTGACTCTAATGAGTTTGAGTGTGTATGGAGGGGGGTATACTTGTTGCTGTCTGTGTACATTCGGAAATAGATAAAAGTGTCAGGGTAGCAGAGTGCATCAATTTCAACGCCTTAATTTAGGTTTTCTGTGAATTTCCATCCTCCAATCTCTCTCAGTATTCTCCTTCTATCATACCTTCTGTTCTCTTTCTAAAAGTTCCTTGCTTGTTTCAATCTTTTCTCTTTCCTCTTCTCTTATTGTATTTCCTTATGTATATTCTTTGATTTCTATTCCTCTATCTATGTATTGATTGTTATCTATTAACATTATTCTGCTCTTTCCTTATGTATTTCTTTGTTTTCCTTAATTTCAGTCTCTCCCGTGCCTTTTCCCATTCGTTTTTATTTGTTTTACCATTAATCTATCACCTCCTTATGTAATTTGTTTTCCCTTCATTCTCTCCCCTGCTCTTTTCCTTGTGTATTTCTTTGCTTTCCCTTCAGTCTATCACCTCTTTTCCTTTATGTATTTCTTTCTTTTTCCCTTCAATCTGTGATCCTTTCTCTTTTCAATTATTTTCTTGCTTCCCTTGACCTTGTCGCGTAAGCCCACTAGCAGTTGTACATGTATAATCTCTTCTCACCTCCCTGTTCGTACCGTATTTGTTGCTACATTGTGTGCGTGTGCTTAGAGTTAGCCTCATTTACCACCGGTTTTCCTGAATTTTATCGCGAATATGGCAGAACTCCAGTGTAAAAAAAATATGCGCGTCCTGCACATGGCCGTACGCAGCGGGGGGGGGGGGGGCATTTTGAAAATTTACATATTTTATTGAAAATTTTCACAAAATCCACGAGAAGTGTGCACCGAATCCCTCAAATTCACTTTTAAAAATGCAAACGCGCCCTTGTGACCAGCTCGGTCGCTTTGCTCCCTCGCTTTCGAGCTTCTTCAAAACAAATTTATGCGTCTTGCCCTCCCCCCGGAAAAAATTTCTACGTATGGCCTTGGTCCTGTACATTTTGGTAACAAAACCAAAATGTGCAATTACCAAAATGTGCGGTAAAATAGTGCTGCACATTTTGGTTTTGTAACCAAATTGTGCAATTAGTTACCAAAATGACAGACACCAGTCAACGTTTATTTAAAAGAAAAAAAAAGAGGGGGGGGGCATTTTAGTTAGATTTGTGGAACAGGGGAAGGGGGCAGGAGTGACACACAAAATCACATATTTTACACACATGCATACCTAATGCCCCCCCCCCCCCACCTGAATGACACCCCCAAAGTATAATACATGTATACACCATCTCATAATCTTTGCACAAAAACTGACACTTATAATCATTGACATATCTAGACTCTCAGCAGCTGAAAAACGTTTTGCAATGGCTGCATCAACAGACTTGCCACAACGTCATAATTTTCATGAGGGAAAATATCTGTCTTACCACCTTCAAAAGATTCATGAAAAACTCCCCCCCCCCCCCCCTCCCCATGATTTACTTCCTATAGGACTGTATTTTTTGTTCTATTGTCAATATTATGCCCTTTAATGGCAATATAATTATTGTTTTTTTTTTAGCGCTTCTATATATTTTATATCATTAATATTATTTATTTTTTCCAACCTGAAAAATGCATATTGAGCGAAGTTTAAAAGCAAATTTTGATATTAAATCTCCCTTTACATGACCCATGTTATATTTCAGGCTGGATATCGACTTTGTAGGTCGTCGAGGATTTTTTTGTCGTCTCCTTCGCGCCTCTGAGAGCACTGACAAGCTTGAAATCCTAGTCACCCTCTGTAATGGAACGTACTACATTGAAAACATCAAAGATACATATCAAGAAACAGCGAAACAAATTGAAATGGGCTATGCTGGGAAGAAGTTTGCTCAGTATGTTACCAGTCGTAAGTTCAGATCCGTTGTTTATATATACATATATTTTTTTTTGAGGGGGGGGTGGAAGCTTATTATGCACCCTGTGGTTAATGTGTATCCTTTTGATTTCCTTTTATTTCTTGTCTGATGCATGCCATCAATAAGTTAGTATGATCAATGTTAAAAGCAAATTTTAATGATCAATGAAATTGTAATGATCAATGTTAACTCGACACTTAATTCATGATGTATGCTTCTTTGTTTTGATTTCTATTGCTTGAATTAAATTAATTCCCACCATGTAGTGCAATACCTTAGATTTTAACAGCTCACCTTGTTATTCATCCATTTTCATGCAATTTCTTATACTACGACTTATTTTCTATTTCATCAATTTTACTTTTGAACTAAACAGAGCCCTGAGGAAGACCAGCTTGTTTTAATGTCAACATGTTTTATATTTTGCCAATTTTAGCCAGTATTATTTCCGTTTTATGTTATGTTATTTTGATTTCGTTATGCCTTTTTATCATGCCGTGCTTGTTATCTGCTTTGCATTATCGTATGTTTGATTGTTTTTTTATGCTGATCAGGCCACTCTGTATAAATATTCGAGAATAAATAAATAAATATAAAAATAAATCTAACTTATAGTGCCATCATGCAGACTGGATGTGTATATTATGTTCATAGCGTAAGCTTTAAACCCTGCCGTATCACTAGTGTCCTTTGGCAAGACATTAACTCTTTGCATGCTCAATTAATCTTCAGGAGAAAATAATGACAACTGTTATTCTACTATTTTCTTTTAGAATTCCCCTTAGCAATGCTTAGTGCAGTGTTGATGCTAATAATCATTCTATATATATCACTAAAACACTCTAGATATTTTTTTTTAGTTTCAGTGGTACAAAGGAGGAGGAGGAGAAAGCTAATTATTACGGTTGTTCAATTTAGGAATGTGCACAGGTGCACACGTAACGCACAAAGGGTTAATCTACATTTAGCACACTCGACCCAGATATGCTAAGTGGGTACCTAGTACATGTAGGTAGTGGAAAGTTCCTGCCTCTCCCAGCTACCTTTCAATTTGACGTCATAGACACATCATAGAAACGTCATAGAAATGAATATGTGTAAGCATATACGTATGAATCCCAGGTATAAATTTCTTTGAGAACCGACACCACTGTCGATCGCTTGCGTAGCTCAGTAGGTTGCGCGCCGGTCTACCGTCTCAAGATCCCGAATTCGAATCCCGCTCTCGCCATGTGTATTTTGCTATGATAATTGATAACAATGCCGTTTATTTTGTCAGAAATAGTTAAAGTATCAAAGCTATTACTAGTACATATTCATTTCTATGACGTCAAATTGGAAGGTAACTGCGAGAGGCAGGAACTGTCCTCTACCGTACATGTAGGATTACATCCTTGAATTGGGAGGGGGAAAGTAACACACTGCCTTTTTTATTTCTGCCACTGATCTCAAGATTTCCGGACGGAAATATCAAAGCCTCAATTTATTTCTTAAAGTAACTAAAGCTCTAAGGGCCCTTTCAGTGCCGTATATTCCGACAAAACACAACCTCTCAAAACATACATAAGAGAAAAAAAAGCCCACTATCTTCCAAATTCTCTGTCTCTGAAAAAAAAGCTGATGGAGGGAAGCCTGATACGGAAGAACCGGTGAATGCCTACGCCGAGTATGTTGCTGTGATGAAGACTCAGTATGGCAATCACAAGATCATTCTGAGCACTGAGGTTCAAGCGGAGCGTAAAGACTCCAACCAATCGCCTCCTGGAAACTACGTGTGCATCAAAACCAGGCAGGAAGATCTTGAAGGCAAGCCGTTAACAAACTTTAAGAGGTGAAAAAAAAAATGTATTCATCTTCAAAGTCCCCCTCCCCTTTCTCTCCCCTCTCTCTTTCTCTCTCTTTCTCTCTCTTTCTTCTATCGCTTTCTATTTACCCATCTTTCTTGATTATCACATTCCCCCCTCTCTCTTTCATGTTGTTCATTTCATTTCTCTTTCAAAATTTCTCCATCTCTCTTTTCAAATTTTCAAATTCATATTCAAAGAAACATTTACTTTCTTCCACTTGTCTTACCCAATTTATTTCATTTATTTATTTCCTGAATGAATATATATTTAAGTGACCGAAGGGTTTATTTCTCATTAGTTTGACAAATACGTTCATAGCAAGAAAAAAAAAACAGGAAGACTAAAGTAACAAAATGCTCCTTTTTTATTTATGTGACAATCTTTCGTCCTCTTTGTTGTATAAAGAGTGCTACAGTTGAAGAGTATCAGTGTCAGAATTTTCAACTTTATCCTTACCTCAGACACCATCATGGATGATTCCAGTCTTGTTAAAATGGCGTATCAAGAACTGTTGATGAACATAGGGTGAAATTCTCTCCAGAGAAGGGGGCAAGGGGGCGGTTATACGCATATAAGACATGCTTTGCAGTTAGCAATGTATTTTTCTTTCCTTAATTCATTTACTTTTAAAGGGGGCAGCATTGGTTGCAGATGAATTATGTCGTTTATTCAGCACTGTTTTTTTCCTCCTCCATTCAGATACAAGACATTGCAGTGGTGGTCTCAGGCCTATATGGCGGGGATCCCGGAGGTGATGTGTGGTATGAGAGATAAGGGGGCATATCGTATAAAATCAGTCCAGACCATGAAGACCAATCAGCTCTCTTGGAAATCAGAGGTGGGTCTCTTTCTTTGTTTCTCCCCCTTATTTCTGTTTTCCGTTTCTTTGTTATCCAGTCTTTTTACAGTAAAAACTGAAATGAATTTATAGACACAGGCCTCACTTTTCATTTCATATCGTCCTTTGTATACATTCTTCGTTAACGTTATTTTTTAATATACTGTATAGACGGGCCTAATTATTATTCTTTGGCGGTAATTTCGTATGTTGCTTTGCTTTATTGTTCTTCTAATGTTTGGTGCATTGGAATGTAAACAAAGACATTTCCATTGATATCAACAATAAACATGAAGGTATTAAAATGAACTGAAATGAAGTGAAGTGAACTGTATTGAACTGAATTGAACTGAACTGAACTGAAATGAATTGAACCGAACTAAGCTGAACTATAAATGGAATTAACTGAACTGATCTGAACTGAATTGAAATAAATTGAACTGAATTTGAGCTGAATTGAATTGAATTGAATTGAACTTAACTGAACTGAATTGAAGTGAACTGAACTGAATTGAACCGAACTAAGCTGAACTATGAATTGAATAGAATTGAACTGAACTGAACTGAAATTAATTGAAATGAATTGAATGAAGTACCATTTACACGATCAGTGTAGATCATTTGGATTTCTCTCACTGGTCCTGACTGTTTTCTGTATACATTATTATATAAAGCTTCTTTTTTGTTATTGGTGGACTATAGTCTGTTCATACAGTCGTTTGAGTTAAACATTGATATAAACGATAAAGTTAATTCTTATACCTTTTTATCTCATTTCTATAGGGATTCTGGGATCCAAGGCTGTGTCAGAAAAAGTTTGAGTCTTATCTCTCAGAGATTAAACAATTGGTGCAAGACGATGATCCTAGGTATATCGCTTCTCCTCCACCTCCTCCTCCTCTTTCTTCTTCTTCTTCTTCTTCTTCTTCTTCTTCTTCTTCTTCTTCTTCATCTTCTTCTTCTTATTCTTCTTCTTCTTCTCCTTCTTCTTTTCTTCTTCTTTTCTCTCTTTCTTCTTTTTCCTATTTCAGTGCGTTATAGTCAAAACTGTATAAATACACAGAATATAGAAATATCTCAGAGTGCTATACATTTTGTTGTTTTGTCTGAAGTTTTTCCGAGTTCTGGAAATCCTTAATTTTGTCTCAAACTCTGTAGATCAATGTTATAGCTAAGTAGTGATGTTGTTCAGTTAAAAGCTTCCGAGTTTGGCAGCGTTTCGCTCTTAAGGGTTACGAATTTGCATTTATTTATTTCTTTGTTTATTAGATGAGACTTTATTAAATATCACTTACCGTTGATCATGTTTAATAGCTAGGCTAAAAAAATAAATCATGGTACAGCGCATGTCACAGGGTTGCTTGGTTTTTACATAGTTGTACATCTATGAAACAGAATCATTTTTAGTATCCGAATATAACTGCTACATGTTACAATTTTTCTTTTTAAAGTTGATTATCAGATTTTTTGTTCTTATGCCGACAGTTAGTAAAATAATTTTACCTGTTTTCGTTTCTGGGTTGCAGGCTCCATTCTGAAACTTGTCGTAGCTGGCGTTGTTTCATTTTTATTTATTTCACATGTCTCAGCAGAGTATTGTTACCATGGTTACAATGAATACAGTCAGAATAACAAAACAATAAAATACACAAAACATGAATAATCTTAAAAGAAAAGAGTTATGTTGTGGATGTGAAGGAGTAGCAAAATTCATTGGCCCGTCAAATATCACCTTCTTAACACTAACGGGGGAAATTCTGAGTATTTTTTCTGTTTTATTTAGTCATCAGCATTATTGTATTTGTTGAATTGAATTGAATGGTTTATTTAAAACACACTGAAAATAGCAGCCCAAAGGCTGAAGTACATTCAGTTTACAAAAAAAAAAAAAAAAAAAGGAAACAGACCATACAGATAGAGTTAAAATACATGTATATTCATTTTAAAATAACAGTGAGCTGGTAAAAATATTTCAAAAGCTACATGTTCGTATTGGTAAAGAGATTTATGGTAATAGTAAATATAATGAAAATATGAACGATGTGAAAAATTGCAAGAAACGACAGACATACTTAGATAAACAGGAACTTATACATGGTCTGGGAAAAATAATTTTAATTTAATTGTAAGTAATTATGCACGAAAATGGAATATATAAAAAATATTCGATTGCAGATTTATGAATGTAGTTGGGTAAGAAGTATAAAAGAATGGATTGAAATATTGCAAGTACAGTTCTATAAGAGTTCTGTAAAAAGGGGGGTCGTGTGTAATTAAGAATATGAGACAAAGTAAAATGATTAAGTAAAATAATGCACAATAACAACCAATTCATTAGACATAGACATAGGCTTTATGTCATATAAAATCAGGATTTTATGAAATTCAATGTAGTTGAGTAATAATCACACAAAGAGTATATTTGAATTATGTAATACACGAAAGATGATTTCATGTAATGCAGATGTATGACAAGAGGAAGGAAATAGAACATTATTATTATTACCCCCCCCCCCCCGGTTTATTTTGAAAAAACAAAGAAATCAATGAATCAGATGAACCTAGTGACTGATTAGCATATTATCAAATTAAGATTATAATGAAACCCGATAGCTTTTCCCTTCCTTCTCCATACAGGGCTGTATATCGCCTTAGGTTGCCTGAAATAGAGAGAGGACGTGGTATCAAGGACAGGCTGCGATCTAGAAGATTCACTCTTCTTGGCCGAAAAGAAGATGATTATGTCATCCTTCCAGACAGCTATCTTGAAGATGTATTGAATCTGAAGTAATGAGTCGAAGAAAGAAAATAGCAGCCATCATTTCCATAATCATGATTACTCTGCTTGTTGGTTCGTTTCTTTCTTATTCTTTATTTTCATAATATCAGCCAGTTAACAATATCCGTGGCTTGTGTCATTTTCGTAGTGTCATTGGTGTCCAGTCTTATATAGTGGCCTGATCCAATATTCAACAAATACATTTCATGCGTCTTTATTGTCCGAAAGAAAAAAAAATCAGCAAATGTTATTGAAACAAAAAAAAATTATAGTGACGCTCGTACTTCATTCGTTTTTATTGTTCCACATCTGTAAGCATGTTCAACTGATTCTTATAATGATTATTATAATGTTTTTTTTACTGCTGTGATGATGCTGATATGAACTGAAAAATGGAGTATGAGTATGGAGGATAGCGGTTCTTAGCTCATGTAGCTGGCATCAGGTATTTTATATTCATGTTTTAGTGACTTTATAGAAGTATTGATGTTTGATAGAGCTATAATTTTTACGTAATCATGATACAGAAAGATGGTACAATCTTGTTTTATTATAACAACTATATATTTTGGGATTCATAGACAGTTTTCTATCAACATTATTTGTATTGTTTTGTGCTCATGCATATAATTTCGTTTCATTTACATCAACATACATATATACGAGCAATATGCAGAAACAAGTTTCAGCATGACTATTATGAAAATATTCTGTCACTTTATAGGAACATTATATTCTTCGTT
Organism: Echinometra lucunter; assembly: GCA_029962745.1. Taxonomy (NCBI): domain Eukaryota; kingdom Metazoa; phylum Echinodermata; class Echinoidea; order Camarodonta; family Echinometridae; genus Echinometra; species Echinometra lucunter. Next base: position 4,329,673 of record CM057156.1, read on the forward strand.
TAAATTACATATTCTCAAATGTTTTCATGTACATGTTTATAGCGGTAAAATGGTGATTATTATGTTGTTGCGTAAATGAATGCTCTACAGAAATAATGGAATTACCTTATTTGTTGCATAGATTTTTTAAATAAATGAATGCTCTATATTCTCTATGCCAAAAATTTGAATACTTATTGTTTTTTGTGCACAGATTTTTTAGCATATATAAATGCTGTATATTCTCTCAATACAAAAATTGAATGACTTATTTGGTTAAGAGATGGAAGTAGAATATTATTACAATCTTTAGCGAAACATTGTACAATAGTGTCGGCAAAACGTATTCATTTATTATAACGTATGTTTTTAATGGATAGCTAAAGTGCAAGCTAATAAAACTTGTTTTGCAATTAGTGGAAGACGTTTTGAATGGTTTATCTGTGATAAATTTTGATTGATGAGGACTATAATATTGTTTTATGATTTGACATATCAAACTAGAAATAGGGATATTGTTTGAACATTTCAGAACGTAATTTTGCTTTTTGATAATATTTTTTGCTTAAAACATCCACCAGTGTATTCATGAAATAAAATTTTAAAGAGTGGATAGAAAGAATTTGAGGTAATTTCGAGGCAGAGGTTTTCCCCAAGCATTTTAAACATTAGTGACTATACATAGCCATATTTTCTTTTCAGTCATTATCATTATTATATATATTTTTTTTGCCTTGAATATGCACTACATATAAGTATTTGCTCTCAATTGTAAGGGGGAACCACATTATACAAGCTTCGCTTTTTAGTGGTCCCCCTCATTTCCATATATGCTTTTTTGGTACAAATTTTACAATCTTTACTCTATTTTGCTATAACCATTATGTTATATTGTATATGCTCAATAATCTGTCGGATTTGATTTGTATTTGTTTATTTTGCAAATGAATGGAAATGGGAAAAAAATCTTGAAGTCTTGAAGTCTTGAAGTCTTCATAAAGAAACTTTTTAAGAGTTAGATCTGGCAGATCAAAGGCAGATCAAACTCAGTAAATCTGTAGATCATAAATACAAGCAGGCTTTGACCGTGATTAAATAAATGCAATTAATTGCGATGCAATCCAATAAAAGCGATATTGTTAAGATTTTTTTTTTACATTAAGAGAAAAAAAAATCATAGACTTTGATTTGAAAACTCCGCATGTCAACATGTCGATACGCACTACGTAATCTATTTACATAAACTCCCCAATAATATGCCTAACCAGATAACGGCTTAAAATGATCATCATAAAAAGAGCATCTAACTCGTCAAAAGACGTCGAATATGCTTTCGACCCCGCAGTCCTAAAGGGACACTGGAAATTATACCGTATCTGAATTTTGATGATGCGTCGATTTTTTTTTTAAATACCGTGAATTGAGGGGGCGCCATGGCTCAGTAGTAGAGCAGTGGTCTACCCGGGTTCGAAACCAAGTGCAGTGGCGGATCCGGGGGGGGGGGGGGGGGCTTGGGGGCCCAAGCCCCCCCCCCCCCACTTTAAAAAAAGGAAAGGAAGAAACTTCCTCTTTAGAATAATGTCAACCCCCCCCCCCCCGATTTTCCGACGAGGTAACTAATTATTTTTGTGACGGTTCTCTGGTGCCGCCGTTAAAACACAAAAACATGTGCACCGCTCGGCAGCAAGCCCCCCCCCCCCCCCCTGGTCAAAACCTGGATCTGCCTATGAAGTGGATGCGCTAATTCCCTTTGGTGAGATATTAATCCTCATTACCAAGTCCTTTGGAAGGGACTGAAAGCGGTCGGTTCCCTGCTTGCTTAATAACAAGCATACACGTGCTTTTTTAGCAGTAAAGTAAAATAACCAACCATTTAAACATCTAAATTTAATGAAAAAGGTTTTGTTAAAGGTGAATTTTTCACATTTCTCATTCTTGTTAATACTTAGAGGATAATATGATAACAGCGAATAATAAAAACGATAACTCCTAAAAGTAAATATGTAACCTAGACCGACTTTGATTATCTTATTTGTGTAATCCCTTTTACCCATATCTCTGTCCACTACTTTTCTCTGTGTGTGTGGGCGTGAGTGTGTGTGTGTGTTTTTAGAAAGATTTAGTTGATTTGTTTCGATCATGCAGATGATTCCAAAACCTCCTGACAGCTACGAAACGCGTTACAATTTACGGTCTTTCAGAATAACTTATAAACAGTCCCTTTATTCACAATGAAGCTTATGACCAGTACTGGAAATTGCTTTTAAAAAACCTTGATTCTAAATCTTTTTATACTATTTTCAGGGTTATTCAATTTATCTTAAGTATAGTCGCAATAATCCAGATATCATGCATTTTAAGTTTATATATTCATATTTTTTAAAATTTAATTGCTCGGGATGATATCAAAACCAATAACCTGTATATTCAAATAAAACCGAAAAGGTTATAGTAACTATACGACTTGCTTCATTATAATAATGTATAAGCTCGTCCTTCTAAAAGTTTTTAAAATTGTGTTGGGAATAATGCAAGAATTACATGTATATCAATCATCATTGTAATGCGGTGGAGTAAAGAGGTGGAATCGGAGCGCACGCGCCAGAGAGAGAGAGAGAGAGAGAGAGAGAGGGGGGAGGAAGGGAGTGGGGGAGGGAGGGAGAGAGAGATAGATAGAGATAGAGAGAGAGAGAGAGTTAACGAAAGATCATTGCATGAAATGAAGGAAGAAAATGAGAAAAGTCACGAACAATCACACGGGGAAAAAAATGAGAAAAGTCACGAACAATCACACGGGGAAAAAAAATCACTGATTAAGGGACAAGTTAATGGCAGAAAGAAAACTATAACAGATATTAAAATTTAACCGAATCAAATCGAATCAAATCTAAGCTGCAATTTTTGTTTGAGCTGATAATGGTGTATTTCTGCTTTGTTTGAATTGGGAAACGTGCTTATATTACCAACCTTTTCATCTGGTGGTGTGTTCTCATAAGAATAACTGGGAAATTCCACACGAATCTATAAATAGGGGCTATATTAAAAAGCTAGATCATTGTCATAGTAATGAACAATACATGTAGACATAAAATTAATGTGTGGAATTCCCCGGTGCATGTAGTCTACTTCCATGCCGCATGATTTAACTATTATGAATTGGTATAAACACATTTAATTTAAAATGTGACTGAAACACAATATCAGATGGATGGATAAAGCTCAAACTGGGTTATGTTTGTTTGTTGTTGGTTTTTTTTTGGTTGTTTTGTCAAAACTGTATATTTTCTTCTTTCCTGACCTTTCCTTCTTCCTCACGTCTCCACGTCCTTCATGTTGTTATTGTGAATTATGAAATGTTATAGTTTGATGTTTTTTAAAGGAGTGAAATAAATGAAGTGAATTGAATTGAATAATTCAAATCTCAATACTACGACACACAGTCTATTCATACATACAACATCATTTCGCTGTCCATCCTGTTAAAACATTTCAAAATAACGGTTGTTTGGAAAAAAAAAAAGATTAATCAGAACGCAGCAGAAGAAGAATATCTTCCAAACAAAACCTCCTAACAATACTATGAGCTACTAGTGTATACATGGTATAGGCTCATGTCAATAAGCCACCAGAGGGGGTTTCTGTTGAGTACCCATCTGGTGAAACAAAGAAAGGGGCTAGCTCTACGTATAGTAGTTTATTTTGGGGTTTACTATTGGTAAAACTGCTGAGAAGGTATGGCTAGTTGTACTACTGGAAGTGAAGAATACGAGGTATTAGGGAATTTTTCCATCGGGGAGGATGGCAAATATCGCAATGATTTGAGCCAACGTCGTTTTTTCGTCGAACCCGAGAATGACCACCCTAACTTTGACATTCGTCGGGGTTATGAGGAATTCATTGGTCGAGAGCCAGTTGTTAACCAGACAACTAATATTCGTCCGATTCTAGAATGGATACGTGATCATCAAGATGAACTCCTCAAGAAGAACATATTAAAGACAGAAGGATCATCCAGAATGTAAGCAAAGTCTAGACCTTAATAGATTAGAACAGAATTTGTGGCCACAGTCCGCTATACCACAGTCTGCGAGACTGTTGATTTGAGGAGCGTTTCATGAAGAGTTTTGTCAGTGAAAATCACCGACAAGACTCTTCATGAAACGTTCCCTTGGCGGCCCTTCTCACAGCTTGTCTGAGGGTTAACTGGACCGGCATTGTCGGTTTCAAGACTTTTTGGATATGGCAAAAATATTGTAAAGCGTAATTTCTAACGGGAAAAAAATGCAAAACCGAGTAAAAATTGACATAACCATTGCAGGCACTTTTCAAAATATCCGCAAGAAAAAAACGCAGGGCTTTTGGTGGATTCTTAAAGCTAATTATTCTACTTGTTTTCTTATACTGTTTGAGCGATATAAAAATAGTCATGTTTACTGAATTCCGCATCTTTTGTATTATCTGTTTTTTGTTGTATTATGCGTTCGTGAAAGAAGATTTATCTATCCTTACTTGGTTATCCATGGGAAAAACTGAGGGTCGCAGAAAACTGAAGTGAGTGCAAACGGGCCACTACCCTGTAGATTTTTCTATTTTTTCAAGGCATGTAATACTTCTTTCAGTTGTTTCTGTACAAATATTGACAAATCATACATCAAATAAGATAATGAATATTGACTCATTGATTGTAACTGCACATTTCTGTGTGCATCAAAAACTACTCACGTATTTCATTATATTCATTTTAGGGTCTACAGCTAGTGTACTTAAAAAGGGAACCCCGACTTTTTTCATCAATTACTCAGAAATGATTATATCCTAATTAGTTTGTATAATTCACGCCACATGATACCAAATAATAACACCGCCAAGCCTGGATGTATATGAATGGTATAAATTGATTATCTAAATTAGTTAACGCAAAGAAGTCATGAATAATGTAGGCCTACTTGCATTTAATGATAATGATAAACAGTCCATTTTCTTTTGTTTTCAGCTTTAAAATGAGACTGAGGTTCTTATTAGGTTTCAAAGTCCTTCCTTCCTTCCACATGACCTTTTTGGCAAGACATTAATCTACAATTGCCACTCTCGACCCAGGTGAATTAAATGGGAAAAATTAGGAAAAAAAGCCTTGAAAAGCTAGAGAGCCCTAATGGTAGCCCTGCTAACATGATAACACTGGAGCACCAGGAGTGTCATTTTGATTCTGAGAGACAAGAGGGCTATACAAGAACCCACTATTATTATATTTATTAGATTTATTATTATTATTATTATTATTATTATTATTATTATTATTATTATTATTATTATTATTGTCATTATTATTGTTATTATTATCATCATTATCATCATCATCATCATTATTATCATGTCCTCCCCTGTCTTTCCACGTAAATGAAATGAAAAAGAAGATCAATGAACGGTCGTTCATTCATTGAGTTGTCCCAAGCCATAACAAGCCATCACCATCACAAATAATAATAATAATGATAATAATAATAATAATAATAATAATAATAATAATAATGATAATAATAATGATAATAATAATAATAGTAATAATAATGATAATAATAATAATAATATGCAACATTTATATAGCGCCTAATACAAATGTTTCTAAGCGCTGCATATCATTATCCCGGCTTTAGCACGGCTACCCTGATCAGGCGCTCGAGCATTCAAGGAATTTCTTCCTACCGGGTACCCATTTACTACACCTGGGTTGAGAGTGACAAACGTATTGATTCTGAGAGACAAGAGGGCTATACAAATCTGGTGTTATATGAATCATATGTTAAGCTATATCTATTCGATGAGATATTGCTGGGGAAAGTTGGGTTCCCTTTAAAAACACACACACACACACACACACTATACTGTAATATTTGTTTTATGTGTATACGTATACGTTACCTGTAGCACGTAAAAAAACTAAGCTCTAAAATACATGGACAATGGGAAGACAGGAGTATATATCTGATAACATGATATCTATAAACTAAAGTGGTTTCTCTCATTCTAAACTGCTCCTGTATCCATGGCAACATTGTCTATCACAGCTTGTTCTATATTTTTCAGCTAAATCTATATTTAGAGTCGTCTGGAATTCCCCGGGTCATATTTCAATAAAGAACAAAAGTGCATGGAATTGTGTCTTACCAATATCAAAATGAACAGCAATGATGTGTTCTTGCAAAGCCTGCCAGTGGAAATTATCGGTGTAGGCCTATTGATAACCACGCCATTAAGCCAACCATAGCAACGACCACCGGCCCAGGGGAGGGAGGGGGGGGGGGGGGTGGGTCACTGAAAGAAGAAAGAAAAAGAAAGGAAAGAATGAAAGAAAAAAAGAAAGTGGGAGGAAAAACGTTGGAAATTTTAAAAAAAAGCTGGAAACGGGAAATTGGTAGACAAGGGGGAAAAAAGAACTGGGAGAAAAGTTAATAAAACATTTTAAAAATAAAACACACACACATACACGCGCACACACACACGCACACACCTACACAACCAAACACTGAAACAGGGTAACAGTGCCACTGCTGTAGTACTATGGTACCAGTGCCCAAACAGGATACAATTGTTCCAATAGGATACCAGTCCACCAATATGATACCAGTATCCCAATAAACCAGTGCACCAATATGATACCAGTGCCCAAATAGGATACCAGTGTACTAGTAGAATACCAGTGCCCAAATAGGTTACCAGTGTCCCAGTAGGATACCAGTGCCCAAATAGGATACCAGTGTCCCATTATGATACCAGTGATCCAATATGATACCAGTGCTCCAATATGATATCAGGGGCCCAATAGGATACCATTCCCCATTTTTTATACCAGTGCCCCAATATGATACCAGTGTACCAATATGATACCAGTGTACCAATATGATACCAGTGTCCCAGTAGAAAATACCAGTGCCCAAATAGGATACCAGTGTCCCAATAGGATACCAGTGCCCCAGTAGGATACCAGTGCCCCAATGTAATACCAGGACCCAAATAGGACACAGTGCCCCAATAGGATACCAGTGTCCTAATATGATACCAGTGTCCCAGTAGAAAATACCAGTGCCCAAATAGGATACCAGTGTCCCAATAGGATACCAGTGCCCCAGTAGGATGCCAGTGTCCAAATATGATACCAGTGCCCTAATCTGATATCAGTGCCCCAATAATGATACGTGTGCCCAAATATGATACCAGTGTCCCAATATGATACCAGTGCCCCAGCAGGATACCAGTGCCCCAGCAGGATTCCAGTGTCCATATGATACCAGTGCCCCAATAGGATACTAGTATCCCAATATAATGCCAGTGTCCCAATATGATACCAGTGCCCCAATGTGATAGCACTGTCCCAATAATGATACCAGTGCCCCAATAGGATACTAGTGCCCAGTATGATACCAATACCTAGGATACCATTGCACCAATAGGATTCCGTTCCTCCATTTTTATACCACTGCCGGAATAGCACAACATTGCCCCCATTGGGTACCGGTGCCCTTGCTTGTTACTCGTAACCACTCCCGGCTTGACCAATCATTCTCCCACATCCCATTATCACTGTTTCATCAATAGCCTGGCCGTGGATTTCGTAGGTCGTAGAGGTGTTTTTAGTCGTCTTCTTCGTGCATCCGAATCCTTGGAGCCGCTGGATATCCTTGTGACGCTCTGTAATGGAACCTACTACATAGAGAACATCAAGGACTCTGGTGAAGAGAATACGGGGCGTAAAGAGATGGGGTACGGCGGGAAGAAATTTGCACACTGTGTAACAGCAGTGGTAAGTTTATAACTTCTTGATGTGGTTGAAAACTTCCATGTTTGTACGCGGGTACATTCCTAATTTTTATATCATGATGTGAATTAATGTGCACTCATAAATACTATTTAATTTAGTTCATTCATTTCAGGAGGCTTCAGACACAGAGAATTATATTTTGCTATTCAAATAGGAAATGTATTTCAATTATAAAAAAGTATTTAAAATTCGTTTAAAACAAATACGAATTTGTACTTGTTGGAAAAGACAAGATTTGAAATGAAAAACCTATCTCCACGGATAACGCAGCTCCATATTGTCACGTTTTTTGTGCTGCTGCGCAGTGAGGATGGTAATACTCGAACCCAGAACTTCTACTAGGTGTCTAGTCAAATATTCAATGGATTATTTTAGATCGTTAATAAAGAAAAATCCGCAAAACGTAGCAATCAAACTGGAAATCCTTGAACGTTAAACTATGAAAACCTCTGTGTTTTACGAGTTTTAACTTTTGTCTTACTAACTATTAAAAGCATAAAAATTGTCAAAAGTTTTACACCTAGTACGTGCTCTTTGTTTGACTACATTTTGTTTTCCCTTTACCCCTCCCCCAATGGAGTAAAGTAATTAAAACGTTAGGAAGAGAAAGACAGAAAGAAAGAAAAGAAGATGAATCCATCCTATCCTGTGCTCCCCTACTTTTTAATTAAAAAACAAATGATAATGATGATAAAGATGAGGATAATGATGGCGATATACACTTGTATAACACTTTATACTTCTTTCCTAAACGCTTTTCACGTAGGTATTATTGAATGAATGAATTTATTACCAAAATTAACAAAAATCATAATAATACATACAATAATTCACAGTGATACATACATCTTGATAAAGGGAGCTAACAAATAGCATATGCTAATCGAGTTTAGCCCCACAAGTTGATTACATGAAATTAATAATTGTTATAACCATTCGATTGAAATTTAGATGATCTATGGATAAATTTTATATATACATTTTTAAAATAACACATATACAATATTTAGGCCTACAACATTAATAATAGTAAGAACTATGGCAAGAAGAAAAATAATGATGAAATCGAATATCAAGTGAGCTTATGATAAATAGAAAATGAACAATAATGAATACATGAATATTCCTAAAATCAGATTTCAATTTGATATTCGTCAATCAAATGTTGCTGTAAGGCTCGTGCATAACTTTTGCGACTAGTAATATTACTTAATTCTACTGGCAAATTATTCCATATAGACCAATTTCACAACGCAAGAGGGCAGCAGACTGTTCGACTCTGGTTCGACACAGTTCGACATACTGCGGTGGGCGCTCCAACTTTTATAGTACACAAGTCAATAGCGCGTTATGTACATTCGTTCGATTTTTTGTCTATTTTGACCAACATATGCAGATTTCTTTTAATATTTGCAATGATAAATTGTCAGGGAAGTTCAGGTCGCAGCTGTGCCACAAATGCCACAAGAACTGGAGAAAGTTTAAAATTGGAAGCTAACTGAGTGCGAAATTCACTCGCTTTTGACTCATGAAGCCTGTTTGTGTGAGAAGCCGTACTCCCTACACAGGTTTCCGTAAGCAATGTGAAGGAATTCGTCGCCAGTGGGTAAAAACATCAACAGAAGGGACTTTTAAGTCAAGAAACATTATCATTATGTACTTTGGCGTAAAATTTAATGAGTGAAAACTTGACTTTGTAAACGGGGTAAGATTGAGGGCTCCCGTTTACTACGGCTTCTATGCTGCAATCGAACTTATACTGACAAAACTAAGTTGAAAAACTATCGAAAGTACAAAAATACATCATACCTTCATCTGTCAGATATGGCCATTGTCTTACCTCATGTACCCATGTATCCATGCTTTATTTTATTGATCTAGAATAAAGTAAATGGAACAATATTAGGGCATATCTCATATCTTACATTCATTTTGTACACAGAGCCAATCGCGGTCAGCGCGCTTGCCCACCGCAGCAATGGCGTCGCCGATAGAGGGCCAAATACATAAACCGGAGGTGAAATTGGTCTATACACTGGGAAATGATCAGAAACATCAACCTGGATGCATCCTGCCTGATTACCCGGTCTTCACTAAGCGGCCATATGTGACGCTTTCTAGCATAATAATAATTTATCCATTATATCAGGTCCCCATTAAAACCTGGGTAGATGGTGAAAAACATGGATTAATGCCTTTTCAAAAGACGTTATAGCTGTTATAGTACCAGGTTGGGATTCAAACCCTCAATCCTACGAAGCAGGTTATAAACCACTACATCACCACTCCTCCACTCAATTGATTCCGTCCACCAGGTAAAACCAGTGCCCCAGTTGACATAAGAGCCTCATCAATTATATCTGGACTAACAGTTCACCCCTGCGAGGTCCCATTGGACACCAGGCAGCCTGGTATCTCCTTATTGCCATTCATGTTCAAAATTCATTCTCATTTTCATTGGTCAGGTGACGGCAATGCACCAGACATCGACGAACCCGTGAATGCAAATGCCGAATACGTAGCCGTGATGAAGATGCAACGTGGTAACCACAAGATCCTTATGAGCACTGAGGTTCAAGCTGAGCGTAAAGACTCCAATCGGTCACCTCCTGGAAACTATGTGTGCATCAAAACAAAGAAAGCTGATCTTGTTGGGAAACCCCTTGCCAATTTCAACAGGTGACGTAATCATGTTCATGAGGTTGCAATGCCTCTCCATGCTCACACTGTGAACATGACGGACAAAGAAAGCGGACAAAATAAACAACCTCTCATTCTACCCTTCACAATGGTTCTGGTAGTCAAAAGAACATCCCTTCACAGCTATTATGTTTAATCATGTAGTTCCAGGTGAATTTGCATGTGACACCTGTTCCACCTATTTTAGACAATAGCAGTGAAGGGATGTTTTTTTTGACTACCAGAACCATTGTGACGGGTAGAATGAGGGTTTGTTTATTTTGTCCGCTTTCTTTGTCCGTCATGTTCATAGTGTCAACCTTATAAGATCTATATGATTCCCCTCTCTTTTGAAAGATGGTAAACTTTTTCAAGCAATCAGTACGGTATCCTTATCCAGAATGATCTGATAAGCTAGGCTGGGATGGGGTGGGGGTGGGGTAAAGTGGAGGAAGAAAGCAAAAGGGAAATAAAATATCCGTATGAGATTTGAGGGTATAATCATCTATGATGCTTGTGTCTTCTGCATTATTCGTTTCCCGTTTAGCCATTAAACATAACCGTATTACTGGATCGTCAATGGTGGATAGTCCCCTTATTTTTCTGTTTGATATTGTAACATACAATGTCATCATCATTTTAACAAAAAATTATTACCATTAAGGGTTAATGTAATGTATGATATATTCAAACGGTGACGTAGCGTGCATAGGTTCAGCACTGAAGAAGCACTTGAATTAAAGCGGGAACGGGGGAGGGGGAGAGGGGATCTTTATTGAAAAATAAAATGCGAGTATACCATGAGCACGTCACCACCACTGAATGGGAAAGGGTACGGGGCGTCCTATATCGTCTTCTCTTCTCTCCATTCATTTCATTTCCCTCTAATTATCTTCGGGGGGTGGGTGGAGGGAGAGCACGTTGCTGTGTGCGTCTCTTTTAATAGCTTTGTTACTTTTTCATAATCCATTATCGTCCTGATACAGGTACAAGACATTGCAATGGTGGTCCCAGAACCAAATAGCTGGTATCCCTGAAGTAGTATTTGGTATGAGGGATGATAGCAGACATCTCATAACATCAGTCAAGACAATGAAAGTCGATGAGCTCCCGGGAAAAGCTCAGGTAAAATTTCCTAGGCCCAGGTCTTTCCTTCATCTTTCTCTTTGTCATATGTTTCTTATTTTATCGTTCTCCACTATCGCCTCTTCTTCTTCA
>CM057156.1:4341864-4379364 GCA_029962745.1 Echinometra lucunter
CTCCTCATCACTCTCCCTCTCCTCATCACTCTCCCTCTCCTCATCACTCTCCCTCTCTTCACCACTCTCCCTCTCCTCATCACTCTCCCTCTCTTCACCACTCTCCCTCTCCTCATCACTCTCCCTCTCTTCACCACTCTCCCTCTCCTCATCACTCTCCCTCTCCTTATCACTATCCCTATCCTTGTCACTGTCCCTTCCCTCATCACTGTCCATTTCATCACTATCCCTCTCTTCATCACTTGTGGACCCCTTTGAAAATCAACTTCTGTTGAAAGGGCTTTCCATCCTTTTTGAGGAAATAAATATATAAAATAAATTTTAAAAAAAAAACTATCCCTCTCCTAGCCACTCATCTCGCTCTTCCTTGCTGTCCCTCTCCTCATCATTACCTAATTAACAAATAAAAAAAAATCACCTGCAAGGGGTCCGGGCATAGACTTTGAATGAGGGGTGGGGAATGTCTCCTACCCTCTAAAATCCACCACTGACTACAGTGTTGTCTATCCACCCCCCCCCCCCCCTACACTAGCCAACGATGTATTATGCATTCATATGCCTACACTGTATCAACACACTTCATATTCATGGTAGGCTTGGTAGAGCATCAAACATCAAAATGAACAATGAAGGATAAAAAAGAACCACCACACTACTTGAAATGTGGAATTATATACATTTAATATGTTACACAATATATCTCTGCATTCTTGAGCTCAATTGATGATACACATTCTCTGCCATACTCCAATGGTCAGAAAGAAATAAAGAATATGGCACAATTGATGCATTTTCTCTTCTTTTAACAGGGTCATAGAAGGGGACATTAGTAATAATTTGTTTATCAGCACATGCATGTAAATGTAACTACCAACTGGTCTTACACAATAGGATGATCAAATAAAGAGTATACAGATGAAGATACACTGCCAAGTTGAAACAGGGAAAAGAGAGAGGCACCAGTAACGCAACAGAAAAGAAATAGATGTGCAGTCAAACCTGCTTTAGCGACCACCTGTGTGTAAGGACCACCTGTCTATAAAGACTGCATTTTACATTTCCCTTGAATGTGGTTTCTCATCAGAGCATATACTAAAGGAAACCTGTCCATAAAGACCACCTGCCTATAAAGACCACTCAAGGCAGACAAGAAGAGTGGTCTTTATACACAGGTTTCACTGTTACATGTAAATCTTTTTTTTAAAAGCATACAACCCATCTTGGATATAAACACATGTATTTTGGTTAACTGTCTTCTGTGCTTCCAATTTTCAATTTACGGGTACAGATGTAGTACTTTGAAATTTACAACATGCAGTGAGCCAAATCCAAGGTATTCATTCACTACCAATCAGGTAATGTCAGTATTTCTAGCTGGGGTCATATTACAAAATACAAAGAAAGTGGTAGTTTCATTCTTTACTATCAGTTTCAAAACCCATTTTTGGGAATGTACAGGAAAGGCCAAATGTATCTGATTTCCCCATGTTATTTAGAAATTGATAAGTTACAAGGTATGATAATGATCAGTTATGATCATGAAATGCAATGTGGCATACTACACAAGAACTATACGTGTAGCATTCTCTTGAGAAAAATGAACTAGTCACTTTACTTTCATGGAAACTTAATTTTGAGAAGAAAAAAAAAATTCTACATGCCTAGGCCTTTTGTGCCCAAGATAAACCATTTTGTATCAAGACATACAAAAAGAAATGAGACAATGTCACTAGCTCAACAGCCCATGTAAAAATCTATTTCAATCTCTGGGAAATAGAAAGAAAAGAAGTTTATACAATGCTAATTTTTTTCTTCTAAAAATAATCCTGACATCACAATAAACAACAACTCTTCAGTAAAATATACATTCTTAATTTCTTATATTTTTCACACTACATGAAGTACTCCATACCCTTTGTCATATATGGCAATGCCTGTACAAAACTATACAGATTTCATTCAATGTGCATGTAATTGTGAATTGGGTATGTATCGAGGATTTAGGGAAATACAGTTGTCTCCTCCTGTTCTCCTTTACAAAAATCAAGTAAGTCAACTAATGAAAATGAAAATACATCCGATTCTACAAGCAGATAAATCACAGTTACATGTATACAGTTAGTAAATATGCTAACATCAATGCATAATTGCATATATACATGCAATCACAGCCCTGTTGCATAAAACTTACCAAACTCTGCCATCAATGGTAACTATTGTTAACATTGCTCAACAGCCAATCAAATTCAAGGCTTTCCATGGAAGTTACCAATGATGGTAAAGTTACCAATACCGTCAATGGTAAGTATATGTAACGGGACCATGGTGTCTTTTTGTGCTGAAAACTACACTAGTATAATAATATACAAAGCTTGGAAATTTACCCTTTAAAGCCTTTAGTTCAGATTAACAACAGCAAAGTTCATTATGATTTGGTATGATGTCAAAAAGACAGGAATAAAGGGGTTTTATTCCCCTGTGTAACAGTAAATCCATGTATGAAAGGCCCACACGGTTATTTTTCTGTGTGTATCACTGATTACATTGCCTGTAAAAGTCAAGCAAATCTGTGGTCACAATGACTTCATATGCACAAGAATATTATTTTGCAATAAGTATAAATCTTGTTCTCCTTAATTGTGCAGAGTTTTCTTAAAGACAGAGTAAAATGGTTTCCCAACTGAAAACTGGCAACAATTATTCTTTTCTTCCAACTCCCTCATCGCTCGAAAAAAAGGGCAAAGATTTCCTCCTTAAATTGGCAATTATTCTTTTCTTCCTACTCCTGCATTGTTACGAAAAAAGGGTAAAGAACATAGCTCTTGTGGATGAAAATGCTAAATTTGACACAAAAATTGCCAATTGGTACATGAAAATAGTGAAGACATATTTTTCAATACACTGCCAAGTTAGACAATTGAATGATTCCTTACACGAAATCGCTCTTACATGTATTTGAGGCAGCACAGCATACTGCATTGGAAACGGACTTAAAATTATCAGTGAGTTTTCCACTTTCTGCTCATGTATAATATATAATTCCTTGCATTCTGGATCAAAAGGTGCATGTAACAATCCCCTAAAGTGTCACTCCCCGCTTTCAGATGTACCAACATATCGTTTATTATACGACGTATGGATATACGACGTATTGATATGAAGACCTTTCAGACGCAACGCCCTGTTATCCGATAATCGTATAAGAGCATTCAGATGTTCCTCGCACTCAGATGAACTTTCATAGCAAGCTCATGAATATGTACGAGTCCCTTGTGCAGTATGAACTTCACGCAGGCTTTTGCGCTTCGTGTTTGTGTTGCGCGCGTTGTGCTGGACTCATAGTAGTGTAGAGGTTGGGCCCTAAACGCGCGTTGCAAATAAGTCCCGCCCACTTATACGACGTACGGATATGAGAGCATTCAGACGTGAATTTACATTGTATGGATATAGAATAATCGTACCAAACCATCGATTTGATATACGTCGTATATTCAAACGACGTATCAATATAAGAGCATTCAGACGCTAAAAAACGTCCTATATCCATACGTCCTATATCCATACGTCGTATATCGATACGAGAACTCTCTCGTCTGAAAGCGGGGTATAAAAAGGAGACACTGTGCCGCTACGAGTTAAAGATCTAGATATTGATCATATATTCATATGATGCCGTGTTTGGTACCCTGGGGTACCAACTAAAAATTCACCATTTTGCTGAATTATTGAATTTTTTTTAGCACTGTACCCTGGTTACCAAAATCATGTGTAAGTAATTTTTTAGTGATGTATTCAAGGAGATTTTAAGGAATTTAAAAAATCTGTCATACATCATCATAGAAAGGAAAATTGACTTTGGGATCATTATCACTGATTGTGATATAAGTCGCCTGATGGATGCGAAATGGCAATACGCAATGTCGTACTACAGGTTATGACAGTGCCCCGGGTTACAGCATGCTGAATCATATAAACATCCATGTAATCACAAAAGGCTTAATGTGACAATAATAGTATCATGCATGTACAATAAACAGACTCATCCCCCTCTACCCCAAGTGCTCCTACAAGGCCTCCCCCCCTACCCCCCCCCCCCCCCCCCCACCCGACAGCCAAGTCAGATCCTACATGTACATGACTTCTACTGTTGTATGGCTGAAAGTTACTCAGCAATGCATTGTTTCTTCATCATACATGTGGTGTAGTTCTTAATTTCATAATCTGCATAGTCAGTGTATTTGTTTCAAGGATAAGCTACATGTAAATTTTGAAATATCAAACCTTAACAAATTTATTTACATGTAGGTTGGTAAATTACACTACATATCCAGGCAGTTCATGCACTGTGCACATGGTTAAATGGCCATTTATCATACATGTAGTAAGATGCAAACTGTTTAGAGGCAGTTGAGAACTTGCGATACATTGCCCTTTTCAAAGGTGTGAATGTGAAGCATCAATTTCTCTTGAACCCACTGTATTGTCACCAGTCTTTTTGCTATGTCCAAACAAAATTTTGACAGACAGACAATTTAAAAAAGGTTTTAACTTAAAAGTTAAAGCACCTTTTAAACCAACATACCAAGATAACCCTTCCACTAATTTAGTTATACTAAAATTAAGGCCAACCACAGCTCTCTTCATTCAAATCATTAAATGAAAAGCTTTTATTCTTTGCTATTTAACAAAGTATACATTCCCATCATTAGTTAAAAAAAAAAAAAAAAAAAAAACATAATTCTCTTGAACCATCAATCTTACAAGCTTCTGAAGGCATAGATCTTTATATGAGGGCTACTGAACATGTGCAAGACCAATTAATCCCATACACACACACACAAAAAAAAAATGATCATGAGATGTGGGATTAACTTTTACAATGTGCCCTATACTTTTTCTATTTTAATCTATTTACAGATATGTTTTTGTCCTATTTGAAATCATTTGTGATATAATTGCTTTCTTCATCTATCTCTCTGTAAGAGTGGTGATTACTACAAATGGTTAACACTGTTTTACATAATTGCACCTTTCCCTGTTAGACGGCTAACTTGCTGATCTCTGTTGATTGCTTTCTGTGATGGATGGAGTCAGGTGTTGGGATAGCTTCACCGGTTGGCTTGGGAGGTTGAGGGATGCCGCTTGGTTTACCGCTCGGTGGACGCATCTTCAACTTGCCAGACTGCTTGGCCATGTTATAGTCACCAGAGTCAAAGTATTTCATCTGCAAGTAATTACAAGAGATGGTAATAACATGAATTTATAATACTTCTAAATCAAGGGCAGACAGCGTTAGCCTACATGTACATGTACATGTGCAGCCATCTCGGGCTCCCTGAACAGATCTTCTATCCAAACCAATATACCTAACCAAGGAGTTATTACAAACAATCCTTGATCTAACATGGCTGTTACCAATTCTTGAGTATGCAAAAGTCCAGCATCTGTTTTTTACATACACAACCACACATGTAGGTAACTCAGCCTCTTCTTCAGTGACCTTGCTTTGATTCCCAAAGAGTAAGAGGGTGGCAGAAATTCTGTCACATGCAATGACCAGCTAGTCTTAATCTCCTCTGATAAATTTTACTCATTCTCTTGGCACTTGGCAGATATTAGCATACACCTGTAGAGGTTCAAAAATAATGTACACATTCATGTACTCTAACCATTTGATCAAGAAAAACTACAAGGGTATCAATTACGCATGGACGGTAACAAGTCAAAGATAAACCATAGTAACTGCATTGAATTTTTTAAAAGACGATGCAATGAAAAAGGGAAAGCAAAGAAATAGATGAGGAACCATAGGGTGTTTTTTTTTGGGGGGGAGGGGGATAAGAACACAGGAGATAACCTACAAGGATGTATGATGTAAAGTATGAATGAAAGACCGAATCATGGGAGAGGGTATAGCAAGATGAAAGAGAATAATGTGAGAAAAGAAAGCAAAAAGAAGAGAGAAAAACAGAAGAAATAAATAATAAGTGTATGTTGAATTCATACCTATCAGAGAATGAATTTAAGAAGTAAAGGAGGGGGGGGGGGGAGCTCCAGGGAGTATTGGATTACTTGTTTGGACAATGACATCAGTAACCCCACACAGGCAGTGACATATTTCCCATTTGAACCCACACCTGAGTACATGCAGCTGCTAACAGAGCAATTACTCCCCATTTTCATAAAAATACTTACCCCTTTGTTCAGCCTCTTTTGCAGGAATTGTGATCCTCCTGGCTTAGACAGACCTCCAAACTTTGCCTTTAGCTTAGCCTCTTCCATTTGCTCTATGGACTAAAAGAAAGAAGATATTAAGACTTAAAGACATTCAGTCGTGGGTTTTCATGGGGAGTGAATCATAATTTGCTAACACCAGACTTTGTGAAAAGCACTGGAAATACCCGTAATAGAGCTACATTTCTGGAGCACAGCAAAACAAGCTGTCCCACCATAAACATTCTTCAGCCTGCTTCGGGCATTCTCGGGCCAGGGAAAGTGAGATAATGACTTTGCCATATGGGGCATAGGGTGGAATATACAGAGCATTACATAAGGTCTGTTGGTCATAAAACTCATAGTGATGGGCAACACCTGTTACTGGGTAAGCACCCATGGTGTCAAATTCCCCATGAAAGCCCATGACTGAGTGTCTTTAAAGAGTTAAACAATATCGATATGTGACATGATCACACTTCTCTTCACGTATTAATCTTAAATTAAGGATTAAAAGGTCAAGGTTGGGGGGGGGGGGGGAAATGATGACTGTGAAGCTCACACAAGAGCTAGGGAAAACTACTTGCCCCCTTATATTTTATTTGTATATCAGTGCAAGGTTATTCATAATTATATTCCACATACTAAGAATCTTGCTGTAGGATTGGTCAAAACTCAATCACATGATTAAGTGTAGTTTCCTCATCAATCATCACCCGATAAGAAAAATTCGTCAACTCGCAGTGATGGAGCTTTTGTATTTCGCTGATCACTTCAGTCTATAGTGTCACAATACGTTATCAGCATGGTTCTCGCCAGTACATAACACCCATGTATCCAGTACCATGCGTGGCAACAAGGGTAAAAAATATTGGAGTATATATTCCTAACAATAATGATAAATGTCACAAATTGTTTTGCTTTTTTGGCAATGTATTTTTACTTTTATGCCACTGGTAGACAACTCCTGCTTACCAAGAAGTATTTTTCATCCTTTTACTATAGCATATACTGCCGCCACACCTAAATTTAGGTGTTATTCCGTAAAACTTCCGAAACTTTCATGCTTTGCGCAGAGTGGGAACCGTGTGTGGATTTTTTTCTATTGAGAACCCTGGTTATCAGTTATTTTCAGAACGTGCGAAATAAAAGTGCGTTGCCACTCTGATTTTTTGTTCCATTTTTCTCTATCACATGCAAGGATAAAATTCTTTTGTGACGTCACAATTAGCTTGCGCAAGCTCATATGGCCAGCTGACGTGATGTGTACGTGTACGTATTTCTCGTAGAGAAGTGAATCTAACATTATTACAGGGTTGTTCATTTTCTTTCTAGAATGACTGGCCTGCAGATGAGGAATATAAAGCAAATAATCACCTTTTGGTTTAAGGTGACGAGACAAACTATCACTTCCTCTGCGATCTGGATGTATATATGTACACACTATCTTTCCTCAGCTTTGCTTCAGAAAAATAGCTACATCAAGATCGCCTCCGAAGTGATAGTTTGTCCATCACCTTCAGGCTTCACCAACGGTGATTATTTGCTTACCCACTCACACGATATAGGTCTATACACTAATACAGGCATGATTATCAAGGTGATTGAGATCCAAGAGAAGAAAAGTATGGACATTTTCATCCTACAGCCCCCCCCCCCCAAAAAAAAAAATAATAAAAATTTTTTAAAAATCCCAGAATTTTGCTATTGTGGTTATCTTTATCTTCAACTTCGAGGTTAATCATCGCAGAAGTTTCCACAGCCCAGCATACAAATGCTGCCCTGTGTGTTTATAACCTTGCGTATATGATTGTGTGAGTGACCATCTACATGTATGGGCGTATGGGGAATTACATCATCATCTCCTGCATCTCTTCTAACTGATAGAGGCATCGTTTTTTTTTTAGTTTTTAATCAAATTAAGGCTCTGGGGCCCGTGGTATAAAACTTACTATAATAAAAACTTTGCTATTATCGTAACTCATCATGGAATACTGGATTGTGATTGGCTGTTGAGCAACATGCCATGCTCAACATGCCATGCAATGGGTCCCTGGACAATCATTCACTTTTGATTAATACTCATGCCACTTGTTCTTCTTCTTTTTTCAATATTTTGACAAGCAGTCAAAGTTGACTATTTTCGCCACTGCTTTTCTTACATACCGTACTGATTTATAGTACTTTTTTTAAAATCTTTTTTTTTTTTCTTTCTCTTTTTTATTTTTCAAAATATACATATATTTTTTTATTTCCTTTTCTTTCCTTTACTTTTCTTTTTTCTGTTTTCTATTTCTTTCATTCTTCTATATATCTTGTTCCTCTTTTTCTTCTTAATCAGTGATCGTTAGTCTATTTTTTTGTGCTTTTCATCTTTTCTATTTTTTCTTTTCTCTCTGCATATCTTTTCTTTGCTTATTTTTCTTTTTAAAAAAACTTTCTTTTCTATTCTTTGTTTTCCTTACTTTTCTTGTCTCCCCCCCCCCCCCACCACGGCCTACATGTATGTATGAAATTTTAAACTAGTAAAAAAAAAAGAGCGCTATTTTGGCAAAGACCACGCCTTGCGCCAGTTCAGTATGGCGTACAATATAGTTTCCCTGCTGTCAAAAAACATAACGATTACAAGATTTGGGGCCAGTTTAGACTTTAGGATGAAAAGTGCTTTAAGGTGTTAGGCCCATCTTAGTATCACCGCATGTTTACAAATGTAGTACTTATGCATATACGTATGTAATGACTAATTGGCATTGTGTGGCAATGCCAATTAGTCTTGTGAATGTCAAATTCATAAGTATACTAGTCTAGTAGTAGTAGTAATACGTTAAAGTTAGATTATCATCATCATTCATATTTGTGAATGTGAATATCAAATTCATTTGGATTAGATCTAGGCCTACATTATAACAATAATACATGCAGACATGCAAATTGCAAAATGATGGACGATTTAATTCAAGCAAAAATTAGACTACATATAGGTGACAGTGAAAGTCAGAAAGCACTTTTTTAAAAAGCCCTTACTTGTTTTGATGGTCTGTCTGTTTGAATCGTCTTTGGAACGGGAGGCTTGATACCCATGATACCTGCTGGTTGAGCGGGTCTAATGAATTTTCCAGAGTCTGTTTTGGGAATATTTTGAGTAGATTCTTTCATAACTGGCTGTGATGGTGCTTCAGGAGCTGGTGGTGTTTCTTTTGTTTCTGCAGGGGCTGATTCTGTAGTTTGTTCAGAAGCAGCTTCTGTTTGTGTTGGCACAGGTGCAGGTGCAGGTGTGGTGTCCATGCTTTCTTCGGCGGGAGCTTGTGCTTCCGTTGCCAGAGCTTCGGCGGGAGTCGACTGTTTTTCCTCCGCTGTAGACATCTTGTCTGTTCCGCAACTTGCGATCAACTCGGGTCACCGTAAAACGTTGCTACAACACGCAATTTGATAAGTTAGCTCCAATTGACTTACTGGAAAGTATAATTATATCATTGAAATCTCGTGCAGAAGGATTTAACAATACGCAGACAATTAAACTAGGAAATTTGATTCTATTGTCGAAGGTTCAAGACTCTGAAACATCAGCTGAATAATGGCGGTGAATGACGTCATTCGAAAGTGATTCTTTTTAACGCGAGAGGGCCAGTGCAGGTTTGTGTGTGACTAAATGAACTGGCGCTGATTAGTGAGGTTTACTTACTTTTATAATCAAAATATGCTTCATCAACACCATCTCAACTCACCCCCTTTTCTTATTCTTCATATCTCTATTTGTCAATCTTTGTCCACTCACCCTGCCCTTCTACTCTAGCTATACCTCTCTGAGCTGCCCAGCCACAGAAATAGAAGACGTCTTCTATTTCTGTGTGCCCAGCTAGTAGATACTCTTCTTTCTCTCTCGCTCCCTTTTCTTTTTATGTCTACTATCACCTCTCTATATCTCCACTACTAAACTTTCCTATAAATTACTAGTACACTAAATCAGTCTCAACTCTCCTGCTATCTATATCATGGTCATGCTTGGAAGACATTTTAAGATGACTGATAAGTAACTGCCTCAAGCATGCACCATAAATCATCCACAAAAAAAAGGGGGGGGGGGGGAAGAGTATGAAGGTTGGGGTAGGACTTTTAATTCTATCTTTGAAAATATTAGTGCCCCTTTTAGGAAAATAATACAGGAGATAAAAGAAAGGAGAGGAAAAGTGAAAAGAAGACTAAATCCCTTCACATCCCTCCTCAATCAATGGCCTTGTTAAATTGCACTTCATCTTCCAAGCAAGACCAGCTATGCTCACCCCTTCCCTAATGATGCACATACCCCGGCACGTACCCCCTTATAGCCACCCTTGCACCTATGCCAGTCAATGATTTCGACCCATGGACCATGGTAAAAGGAGGATAAACAAAATTATCACATAAAGAAATGCACAGACAGGAAAAATTACTGTATATTTAAAACATTTTTAATATCAGTAGCAAATAAATATCTTTCATCAATTGCAATATCAAAAGGCATTAGAAAGTTCATCATTCATTACCTATTATCGACTCCAAACATTTCCATGTAGTTATGAAAAAAATCAGGCATGAATTTCACCGCATGCCGGCCTATCACAGTTCATGATATTCAATGAATACAGCTGTGATGTAATAAAGGAAATTCCTAAATTCCTTGCAATATTTCTCTCCTTTATTAAAAATATTCTATCAAATATTTTGAAACAATTTCTAATAATCTTTAAGTCTCAATATTTCATAAGGTGGTAGTACATGTCAGACATACAAAAACCTATCATAAATAATTACAATATCCCATATCAACTTTAGACATCTACCTATGGTTTAGAAATCATGAAAATCCCCCCCCCCCTCCATCTCCTGTAAGGATAATTACCTCTCAGAAAACCACTCTTAGACAATCATAACCTTGGAAAACTACCTTGAGGGAATTGTCTTAAAATAGGAAGCTTTGTAGGGGTGGTTATCATTTGGGGGGGGGGGGGTTGGGGGGGGAGGTAGGTAAGAAGGTGTCCAGCATGAATTGATGAATCACTGGAGGGAGAAGTTTTTCAAGGTTTATCTTCTTGGGCTCAGGGTATAATAATTAGTAAAAAAAAAAATAATAATAAAATAATAATAATAATAATAATAATACATAATAATACCATCCATTCATACAGTGCAGCTATGAGATGTAAAGATACATTCTACTGTGTTTTACAATGTTTCATATTATTACCCTAGCTGTAGCTGAACTCCTACAATAAGGCATCAAGGCATTCAAGGAATTCCTAATGGGTACCCACTTACTATCACCTGGATGAGGAGTGGCAAACATGAATTAATGCCTTGCCAAAAGACGTTAGTGCCAGGCTGGAATTCGATTCATTCAAACCCTCAATCTTTTGATTGAGATCAAAATCACAAAGTCAAGTGAATGAACCACTACACAATGACAAACTAGGAAGATAATTATCCCTAAATCATAAATTATATCAAAATATCAGGATTTCAAACAAGGATTAGCATTTGGCTAGGAAGAGGTGTGCCTTTTAACGGATATCATTGTAGCTTCTCAAATTTCATAAAGAAGTCATAAGCGCCTGAAATCAAACTTTGCTGGAAAAGAAACAAAAAATTCCATTTTTCATTTTATAAGGAATCTTTACACTCAAGTAAACAAAGAAGATTTGAAAATTATCATTGTTGCTCATGTACTGAAATGCAAGGTAGCTTTGGAATTGGAAGTACAACAGAAGTGACTCTTATTTCAATGTATTCCATGCAACTTTTCTTATTTTTGGCAAACAATCAAATTAAATGGCAATACAGTGTAGCTTTATGAGCAAATTGAAAAAAAAATGTTTACCGGTAAATGCATTTTTTCAGCAGTGTGTAATAAGCAGTTCAAAGCATTGAAACAAGTACAGAGGTTCATAGAGCACCCCAGTAATATATACTTGCAAAAATAATAATAATTATTATAATTTGGTTTTATATACCAAGGATAGCCACATCAGACTATTCACAATTTCAAAGAAATGAGTTTAAAAAAAAAGGGGGGGGGGGACTATATATTACTCTGCTAGATATGATTTGATTTGGTAGGACATGCACTTATCCCACATTAAGTATTAAAAGGATTAAAGGGATTAAAGTGGCCATGTAATACCAAGATTGCTACAATCACAGCGCATCCCCGTGTTTTAAAACAAAATCAAACTAGCATTACTGGGTATCTGTCAAGACATATTTCTACTGTGGAGACAATTATTTCTATGGATGAGTGGAAATAAAGGGAAATTATGCTACAAAAAACACATTCCAGGTATATGTAGCCCATGCCTCATAAAAATGAATGTCTCTGTCCACTGAGGTTATTTCAAGCAAGCTACATGCCATCATCTCCTTGCAGGGATGTGTGCTGGATTCAACAAACACTCTGTAATTATGTTCTATGAATACGGCATCTGCACTATAATAATAATAATACATGTAATAATAGGCATTTGTAAGCTGCTGTCTATCTGGAAATAGTCGCAAAAGAAAACAAAGAGATATGAGCACAGATGACTGTCCTTGTGTCAAGTATTGTTAAATGAGATAAGATTTCAAATTGAATTTGAAGGTTTGTAAGGATGTCATGAATCTCAACATCATTGATAAATTATTCCATAACAGAAGGTGCTGCAGCAGAGAAAGCCCTTTCACCGCACGCTACTCATGTCTTGAAGATACTGATGTGATGATCTCAGACTGGAGACAGACTTTTATATAAGGCTCAGCCTTTCTGTCCTGTCTCCGAATACTTTCATTATTGTACCTTTACATGTTTACTCTTTATTGTCACCTTCTTTATTTTGTAGCTTGTCATTTCTTTATGCTGTATTTTGATATTTGTATTTGTCTTTGTATGTTTTCTTTTTTAATGAAAGTATTGAATAAATGAACTGGAATTTGAACTTGAACTACAATTTGGTGCATAGGGCATAACAAGATCTTGTATTTTAAGCAGCACAAAGAATTACAAGTGCAGTCAATGTCTGTGTTAACCCATTCGTGACAGGAATTATTGCAAGCCTAATTTGATCAGCTTTTATTCTTCAAATTGGCAACACCAACATTTTTATTTTATTGCTACATTTTTCATATAAAACGTCATGCATCTGAAATGAATATAAATTGACAGAAATTATGATAAGTAAAATAGTTGCCTATTTGCAGGGAAAAACGGTGATTTTAAACTTCCGATCACATTGCTAATTTAAGGATTTTAATGCTTATTTTTCTTTTAAAAATTTTCAGCATCAAACAACGAATATTGATGCAACCAAAATGGGCACAGTTTGTGTAGAATTTTTTGCTCTTTCTGCTCATGTATTTAGTATGATTTTTAGGGCTTTGCATCAAAAGAGATTAGGCCAAACCACAAAATGTGGACCTCTGTCACGAATGGGTTAATAAGCAATGCACTGATCTGTTTTAGGGCCAGTCTTCTTCTTGCACTATCCTGTGATGGTTCCTTCAGTGAAAATAAATTAGAAGATGGTTTAGGGGGGTGTTTCATAAAGCTGTTCGTAAAGTTACCCATGACTTTACAAATGACTTGAATATGAAGTGCCAAATGGGATGCCCAAAAGTCTTCCTGATGTTTAAACATAAAGTGATTCCATTTCAAGTAATCTCTATTAAATTGTGGCAAAAAATATACTTCGCAATAAAAATGCTTGTAAACAATAGTAATGTTAATCTAAGTCTGCATATATATATATATAACTTTAGCTGATGCGATTTATAATGATTGAGAATCCCATTTGGCTTGCCATATTCAAATTGTTCATAAAGTCATTTGTAACTTTACGAATAGCTTTATGAAACACCCCCAGGTTGTCTTCAGCTTACACACCAAATAATTCTGTAACATGGAGTGAAGAGCAGTAGGAGGCAAAAGCAGTCTTCTCATCATTGTCCAGGGTATCTTCATCTACCTAATCAGTAATGGTCTATATCTCACATAGTCTTTGACAATGTTCGCCGTGGGTAAGAGATTGATATGGTGTAGCCCTTTTTGACCCAGTCTGTGACAGACCGCAATCGGCAATGATCCTGGAGAGTTCTCAGCACTGTCCAGGGTATCTACCTGATCAGTAATGGTCCTTATATCTCACATAGTCTTTGACAATGTTTGCAATGGGCTAGTCTGTGACGGATTACCAATCGGCAATGATCCTGGAGAGTTCTCAGCACTGCCCAGGGTATCTACCTGATCAGTAATGGTCCTGATATCTTCACATAGTCTTTGACAATGTTTGCAATGGGCTAGTCTGTGACAGATTACCAATCAACTATGATCCTGGAGAGTTCTCAGCATTGTCCAGGGTATCTACCTGATCAGTAATGGTCCTTATATCTCACATAGTCTTTGACAATATTCGCAATGGGTAAGAGATTGATATGGTGCAGCCCTTTTTGACCCAGTCTGCAACGGATTACCAATCGGCAATGATCCTGAAGAGTTCTTGGAGTTCCTGAAATTAAAGTAAATTTCATACAGAAATCAGCATCCATGAAAATGGTGAAATAAACATATATGTTTCAAGCTTTTTAGCCTCTATTTTTTTTCATTTATTCATAGGTAATATTATTTTTTGCAAGTTCAAGACATTAAAGTGAAATACAACTGACAATTGGAAATTGAATAAGACACTCAAACTTTTTTCTTCTCCCCCCCCCCCCCCCCCCATTCACATAGCGTTAAAGGGAGTGGGCAAAAGTCCTGGTCATTTAAAGAGAGGGGTTCTGTTAAATAATAAAATCATGTGAAAATTCCACTTTTACAGCACACTGGTAAATGAGCATGTGTAAATTGCATCTCTAAAAACCACCTGCTATTCATTTGTTACAAGGCTGTACACAGGAACTTTTCCCGGAAGCACAAGAATATGTTTAATATTCGAGGGAACATGCGAGCAAGGAGAGGGTGTGGGAGGGAGCTTTTGCATTTTTAGAATTGAAAATTAATAATCTTGTGCACATTGGAATGTTTAAGAATATTTGAATTAAAGTTTGGAATGTTTAAAAGCTCAAAATTTCAGGGGGAGAGCCTCCCCCCCCCCCCCCCCGCCCCCATGACAGTCCAGCTCCCTCCTTCTATCTCTTTCTCCCTTTCTCTTTGTCTTCAAAACTAATGAATGTTGGGGGGGGATCTGGCATGTACCTTCCTCCAGAAAAAATCTTTTTATCAGTTTCATTTAAATTTAACTAATTTTTTTCATAGACTGTAAAAATATCAACCAATAATAACAAACTCACTGGACGACCTCGAAAGCACTGACAAACAAACACCTGCATTTCCATCGTTCAAAGACTTGTACAATTCAAGAGGAGTCTTCCCATCATCATTAACAGCATGACTATCAGCTCCAAACATACAGAGCAATGAACAACAAGCTACATCGTCCTTCATAGCTGATAGATGTAGGGGTGTCTGTCCATCTTCAGACCTACCAAGGTTAGGGTTGGCACCGTTTAATAAAAGCAGTCTGGCTAAAATCATATTCCCTTTGAGGATGGTATACCTTAACGGAAACCCGCTCTGAATATCGATGTCTGAACCATAATCTAGAAGTAGCTTCACGCACGCGACTTTCTCTCTGATGATTGCTAGCTGTAACGGGCTTGTACCCTTGGTGCTCAATGCATCCACTCTTGCCCCTTGCTGAAGTAGCATCCTAACAAAGGACTCCCTGCCATAGTGTGCTGCTACGTGGAGTGGTGTCCAGCCATCGGAGCTGGGTGAGTTGACAAGGTCGTACTTGTTGTCTTTGTCATATTCTAAGAGAAGCTGAGCTAGACGTGTCCTTCCATGCATGGCTGCGTAGTGTAGACAGGTGAAACCTCCAATGCCATCTCTAGCACATGGAGAACCTGCAGATAGTTTTTAACAAATTTCCACAGTAAGCAAGACATAAAAACATCTTACATACCCTGCTCCCCCCCCCCCCCAAAAAAAGAAATAGCAAGATGAAGTTCAAGTCGCTTTAAAGCAATGTTTAATTATCTTCTTTTTCCCATATAAACACATGGCATTCATGCATTCATCTATCCCAAATGCATACAAACTGAACTTTCATGGAAAAGCAAACAAAAAATGAAAAAAAAAAAAAAAAAAATCATGAATAAATTGAAAAAAGGAGACAGATGATAAAAGAAAACAATGAGAAGATGATGAAATAAAAGAAAATGAGTCTTTGGGAAGACACGTCTGTAAAAGAGAAGGTTGACCTCTGACCTTGATGCTCCAGGAGTTCTCTAAGCACTCTTTCCCTGCCTCTAGATGATGCAAGATGAAGCAGAGTCCATCCATTGCAGTCAGCCTCATTGGGTGACAATCCAACTGATAGAAGCTCCTTGACACGTTTCACGTTTCCTACGGCCACAGCCTGTCTTGCCTCTTGATTCATAGGATCAACACAGCTGAATCGGCGTGTTCTTTTTCTTGTCTGACCTCTCACCATCATCTCTGACTAGTTCATCTACAAGCAGAAATCACAAGAATATTAACCTACTGGTATTGTAGCATTCAATTCAAATTTTAAATTCATCATTTATTGTCCATATATGGAAATTTCTTTTGTTTGTAAACATGCAAAGCAAATGAGAAGCTATGTACATTACATAATCAAAAACAGAGACACATACTTGTATAGACACAAAATACCATATCAGAAGAATAGTGCCTTCACGGTTCTCTCAACGCAATGCATGATGGGATGGAATTCTAGTACAGAGACGAATCAGGCAATCGCTATGAGTGTAATCGAACACTCTGCTATTGCTTCGAATTTCACAATTGTTCTTTCCTAAATGTGACCCCTTTCATTGACTGAGATGTCATTTTTTCAGTAAATATAAAAATTTTGTGTTATTCTATGTTAACAATGACTTTGGCCGAGTTCAAAGAGGAAAAAAATGAGCAATAGCAGAGTGTTAGCTATTGCTTGATTCGCCTTCGTACTAGAATTCTGTCCCACCATGCATTGCATTTAGAGAACTGTGAAGGTATGATGGGGAGACCCTTGTCTGCGCACCTAATATTCCACTTAAAATTGACAAACTTTCTTTTTTGTATTCCTCCAATGGCTGACCTCATTTTAATTCTCATATCCTAGAGAGTAACTGTGCCGAAAATCTCATCGAAATCCAAACAAGAACAGTGTGATTTTTACAAGAAAAGGCGATGGTGTAAATTTGATGCTAAAAAGAAGAAGGTGCCCTTGTCTGCACACTCATTCACTTTACATGCAGTTTGGGATCATTTGCATGAAAGTGGCATTTTCAAGGCATGTGAGTAAAAATTACATAAAATAGACGCCTTTCGCCTGTTTTTTGTAATTTTTTTCAGTGATACATATTGCTAAAATTGATTTAAAGATGATTGTCTTCGCTGCGTCTTTTGTGATGTTAGAATCGCGCAGTTACTCGTATGCGCAGACTTGGACACTGCGCAGACAAGGGGACATCAGACCATACTTATTGTTAAAGAATAGCAAGAAAAAAAAAGAGTTGGATTTGTTTATTTATGTTTAACTGTTAGTAGTGTCATCATCATCATCATCATCATCATCAAATTATTTTACAAAAAAAATAATTAGAAGTCTACTAATAATCAATGTTCATACTGTATAAAGTGGGATAAAACAGCAATACATCATTATCATCATCAACAAAAAGAAGGAAAAGCTGAAAAGCAAGAAGCAACACCACCACACTTGTCTAAGACAAAGCAACAATAATGATCATCAGCTGACTTCATAATCACGCTCGCTCATCCTGTGTAAGTACTCACGTACGTATTATTCGTAACTGACTGCAGCTGCATGCACAGGTCTACGACGCGACGCGACAAAGTCTCAGCCGAAATGCCCTGCCCCTTTTTATTTCGTTAAATATCATAACGGTGTGAGATTTTTTTCCAATAATGAAATAAAACTTGTGTTGGGAATTTAAAGAAGCAAGCGAACAAATTCAATACTTACGCGAACTTCCAACTTAATAAATTATTTCCGAGTTTCTACAGCTGAGTGAATTGAACTGTTGACAGGTTTTCTCATTTTTCTCCTAGCGCTAGCGCTGTACTGTCGAGAATTCTTCTTTTGTTAGACCCATTTCGGCCACAGCTTCGGCCACCAGTTTCGTAGCCATTGCCTCTATCGCTGAACTCCATAATGTACTCAGTGCTGGTGAATGAGCTCTAGGCAAGGTATGAACCGCGAAGCTGAGTCGAGGAGAAGGATACACTACTATTTCGAAGGCGTGTGTGCCGAGGTAGAATTCCGGCGGAGGTGGGGGGGGGGGGGGGGGGGGGCGGGGGATTAATCTTCTATTATGGTAATGAATGAATGAATGAATGAATGAATGAATGAATGAATGAATGAATGAATGAATGAATGAATGAATGAATTTAAAACCAAACATAATTTATTTCACTTGGATCGCTGTTAAAATACATTTACAGGAGTTTTAAATAACAACATGAATGGTATAAGAGCTAAGAGGGTGTGCCGCTATTTTGCAAAAAATCCTTGAACATGGGGTATGGTTTTAATTCGTGCCGGAAAATCGCTATACATGCCCCCACTTTTTTATTGTTCAGAATGATATTCTCCCCATAATTACTGCTAAAGTACACACCGGAGCCCACCGGAGATGCAAAATCCGTAATAATGGTCAGTGGCAGCACCAGGATTGTTAAAGTGGGGGGGGGGGGGGGGCAAATGGAGGGCAAAAGAAAATGTTGGGGGGCAGGGGCAGTCAATTTTTTTTTTGCGTGTATGGAAAAATCGAGCGTGAAGCGCGATTTTTAGTCGCTGGCGTAAATCCACTTTGAGGAGTAGGGGCGGGGGGGGGATAATTGAATTTTTGGACTATTTTTTTTTTCTTTTACACACATTTTAATATCAATTTTGCAAGCGAGCGAAGCAAGCGAACAAAAAATAACCGCTTTTTTGGTTTTTAATCGCATTTTCGAATAAATATTCTGAAATATGACGAGCGAGCAAAGCGAGTGAGCCAAAAATGGCTATTTTTCTTGTTTTTAATCGCATTTTAGAAAAGAAATTTTAGAACATGACGCGCGAGCGAAGCGAGCGAGCCAAAAATAACCACTTTTTGGTTTTCAATTGAAGTTTTCAATCAAAGTTTTTAAGAGCGGAAAATGGTACTTTAGAGCACTTCACAGCTTGAATATGATGCTTATGACAACATCTACTTATTTACAAAGTACTGTATAATTTTTCTTTTCAGTCCTCAAAATTTCTGGGGGGGCAACTGGGGGGGGGGGGGCAAAGCTTCTAAGTGGGGGGCAAATGCCCCCCCCCCCCCCATGCCCCCTCTTGATGCCGCCACTGATAATGGTATCGGTATACCTTTCTGTCAAAATGGCCCTTCAAAATGGGTACGGGTATTGATGTTTCAGCCGCACACCCCCGTCAGAACCAAATCTGAGTATCCACCCCCTCCCCCCCCCCCCCCCACCGGGGGAGGGGGCCGTAGAATGCATTAATGTTGCATAATTGTCCGGGAATTGTACTGTGCAGGTGCATGTACAGGAACAAAATAAACTAAAGCATAGCTTTCATGGGTGTCGATTTGTTTTCGCGGTTGGGAGGGATGACTGATGCCGAATATCCTCGACCGCGGAGAAAAGTGACCGAGCAGAGAAAGGGTGTGGAGGTCCAAACGTGAAGGATAGACTAAATAAGAGGGGGGGGGGGTTGTAGGACCTGTTTTTGCTGCCCATATCTCTGCATTCTTAGTCTAACCTTTCCTCCAATTAACCGAACAAAAATTATTTTCAAACAATATCGCAGAGGTACATCCTCATTACTTGAATGAGAACTTTATGGGACTTGAACCTTTACTTAGAGTACGAACCATCCTGTTTTTATTTTGCGAGCGAGCCGAAAATTCCACTTTCTAGCTGTAAAAAAGTTATTTGTCCTCAAAGTACACTCAAGCGATATAAGATGTTTGACTAGTACAGCACCTCGTTAGTCCAATTGTTTACTTTCCTAAACAACAAATATTACAAGCTAGGGAGGAGAGAGAGGGGAAAACACACTCTTTTAGTGATTAAGTGTTATTTTATCATCAAAATACACTATAGGTCTATACGATATCTTCATTACTACATATTCGAGTGAGCGCAGCGAGCAAGGAAAAAAATACATTCTTTGATAGCCTCAAAGATATCTAAATAGTTTTTGACCACCTAATCGCCAAATATCATGGGGGTTTTTTGGCGCATCGCTTGCGAAGCTAGCTACCGACCTAAACCATGTTTCTTTCTAGTAAAACGTAGAATTTCCAACAAAATATTTTTTATTATGTGCCATTTCCCTGTATTCGAGAAAAGCTTTACATCTCGCTTTAAAATATATTACAATCTTTGGACATGTTGCTGAGGGAATAAGAGCGCTTGGCTCCTGATCTTGTTTTTATGAGCGAGCGAGCAAGCGAGAAAGGACCATTTGAACGGGATACTTAAGATGCGAGCGAGCGCTGAAAGCCTTTTCCTTTTCCTTTACTTATAAAAAAAATTGTTTCTTTGCTCTTTATTCTCCTTGTCTTTGACTTTACTCTTTTTTTTTCGAGGATTATAGGAGGCTATAAAAATTTTCATGTTTTTCATGGTGAATTATTGGGGGATGATTGTACAGGCCATCCCCCCTGACCAAAATATTTGGGGGGGATATATCCCCCCCCCCCCATCCCCCCCCCCCCCGGGGGATCGACACCCATGATAGCTTTAAATTGGTTCAGGTGCTGGAGTAGCGTGGAACGGTTCAGCATTAATTTTCATTCAGAAATTGAGGAAAGTCGAACACCTCGCTGGAAAAAAAAAAAAAATCTGATAGTCGGACATGTTGCTGAGGGGAAAAAGAAAGAGTGCTTCTGCTGGAATTTTTTTTTTCTTCCTATAGGTGGAAATGGATTTTTGTGAAGTACTAAGAACAGGTTCTAGTGTATTGTTACTCTGTTCTCGTGATTTTAGTGACGTAATTAAATTGAGTCGGCATCTTCCTTTCTCATAATTTAGTATGATAGTAATAGGCTAAGTTGGTATTGTCTCCTGAAAATTCATTTATTTAACGTCAAACTGCCGCTCGACTCCTCACAGTTATAGTTTATGACTAGAAGAATATAACCTTAGAGAGACAAGATGCAAACAATTTTCTTTCATAAGGATAGTATTATAACCGACAATTGTTAAGATAATTGATATGCGAGCGAATGCTGTTTTTTTCTTTTTCATTTTCTTTTCTTTTTTTTTCTTTACTCCTTTTTCTTTTTCTTTTTTTAGGGGATTTGCAGGGGCAATGTTATTTCTTGATGGTGAATTATTGGATGATAATACAGGCCATCCCCATCTAAATCACTGGGGATATAACCCCCCCCCCCCCTTGATTGAAACCATGTAGCTATACCTCGATTACAATCCCTGAAGCCTCTCTGTATAACATCAGGGGGTGTAACATAAAGAGATACAATCAATCTTACGATCAATTGTAACTCTTTAGTACATGGTTTGCCATAGACTTACGATTGATATCAATTGTACGATTGATTGTATTTTTTATGTTACACCCCCCCCCCCCCCCTGATCAGGGAAATGTAACTTATATCCTGATCAGATCATGTGTGGGTGGGGGAGCAGTGTTGTTGTTGGGTTTTTGTTTGGTTTTTTTTTTGTTGTTGTTGTTGTTCTGATAATTCACATGGACCCGAATCTTAGTTGGAACAGATCCGATTTGGAAGATTCAAAAGGGAGTGTGTGGGTGAAAGAAATCAGATGCCATGACTGCAGTGACCCCTCCCCCCCCCCCAGCCTCTCTTCCTCTGTTTTCTTTCAATCTTTAGTCTGTCTCTCCCTCTCTCCCCCCCCTCTCTCTCTCTCTCTCTCTTTCTCTTACTCCCACTCCCTCTCATAAATCCCCCTCTTCATTTTGAAAACTTCAGTTTTAATGAATCAATTCATCATGTTCATAGTTTCACTGAACATTGCCGAATTTCAATTTATCTGAACTTCATTTTAATGACATACAGTCATGTAATCTTTTCGTAATCAAATATTGTATTCTTCCTTTTTATAAATACCCCCTCCCTTCATATAAAACAGTCGTATATCATATTTGTATTATAATCTCTTTCGCAACAAAAAAATGAACCATCAAAGTGATTTTGAAGTATGCCCTAATCAGATGTGTAAGGCAAATGCAAGATTCTAATCGTTACATTTTTATAGGTTGACTATTTTAATGAAAGTTA
Organism: Echinometra lucunter; assembly: GCA_029962745.1. NCBI lineage: Eukaryota > Metazoa > Echinodermata > Echinoidea > Camarodonta > Echinometridae > Echinometra > Echinometra lucunter. The sequence continues at coordinate 4,364,392 of CM057156.1, forward strand.
TGAAAATCAGTTTAGCTCACAATGTAGGCCTACATGTAAATGTAGCAGTCATTCACATATTCATGGTTTCTAATCACACTGCATGTCATATCCTTTGTTTTAAAAAAATCTATAATTATAACAATATGAAGTTTTTAAAAATCCCAAAATAACAATAATAAATGCATTTACAATAGTAACGCTTCTTTATTTCATTTTCATCCAAATCAGTACATGCAATAAATTAAAGATATTCTCGAGGCTACATCTAAATACACATTGATATATAAACAGTCACAACACTCAAAAAAGAAAACTTTCGTATTCTGACAGAAAAAAAAGGAACAAATTATTTACAGAATGCAATGGAATAGTAGTATGATACCTATTAAAACACTTCCATATAGCTTCATACTGATTATTGCTATTACAATGTCAAGAAATGTTTTGATATACCTGTATATATATGATTTATACATCAAGACTAGTATATAAATTACTAATTCTGTTGTTTTTTTTAAATAGCTTATAGAGGTTCATTCTTTCATTGTCAAATGCGATTTCTTAAGGAGCAATCATAAATATTATGATTCTCAGAGTAAATAAATATTCTTATCTATTCAAGCTATCTATTTACTCATTAATTCTTGAATGTATTAGATTTCCCCTTCCTTGAATGTATTCCCATATAATTATATTCTTAAATTATTTCCCTTTTGAGGAGTGAGTTTTGCAATATTAACCTCGTACAATGATAATTCTAGAATCACTACCAGATTTTTTCGTTATAAATTAAAGGTAATGGAAATGCACAGTGTTTGCTATTTTGTTCTTTAAAAAAATCTTGTCCTTACAGACATACAGGAACATGTCTACAATCTTGTAGTGGAGACAGTGACAATGGTATGTGCACATAATACATGTATGTACATGTACTTTTCTTTTTATTTATATTCTTTAAAAAAACACACAGGGAAAGAGAACAGGGTCCTATCACATTCACTCGAGGAATCCTGATATGAGGGCTGACGTATACGTCAGCCCGAATCGCAACTTAATTGCAGTTATCGTAATATGAGCGAGCAAGGCGACTGAACACACTCGGATTAAGATATCATCGCTCATTCCCTTTTCTACCATTCTCTACCATGAAAAAAATACAAGAAACATGAGAAAGAACTTTAGTATCCGTTAATTTCATATGCTGTGCATGCTTATGAATTATCAAGCCACGACCTGTGATTCATTGCAGGTTTTAGTCTGAATAGCGTTCATAATAATTATGACAAATGAATTCTTACAATCCCCATAGGTTTTTGTACAGGGACTACCTGGTGCAGTAGGCAATGGGTTAAGATATTATTATCTTTCATTGCTTATACCACCATTAATGGGCAGAGCTCTGTCTTCCAAGGCTGCGTTTAGAAAGTGGACATGAACGGGTGGGCCATCTGATCTGATACTTTCATTCCGATGATCATTGATTGTATTTTGATGTTCCTTGGTCGTACTGTCTCGTCGTCCTAATGGCTTGGACGGCTCATCCAGAGTGTGCGCACGTCCGGTCCATTGGCGCTGGAACACCGTACCTCCAAACAGCTTCACCCTACGCCGCAGAGCAGCGAGTGACAGCTCGTACTCGTGTGGAGTCGACCGATCGATATGAAGGATGAGGACGCCTTCCTGGTCGGTGAGCTCGCCTGATCGTTTGTCGTAGTTTCCGTGTAAGCCGTGCTCGACGACATCGGCACCGATGAGTTCTTCGTGGAGCGAGACTCGAAGTCCGATGGTGATCTTGAGGATGAAGAGGAAGATGAAGGATGTAATGACGGTCCAAACTACGAGACAGACCACGGATAGGAGTTGGACACCTAGCAACCAAAAACCTCCTCCATGAATTAAACCTGTGACCAAACAAAATGAACTGCTAAACATAACACTGTGATAAATGATAATGAATAGCCTATTTTGGTATGAATGATTTGCGAGTATTGCCTCGTAATGCCATATGGCTATTCGTATTAGCAATATAGTTCACAACTCTATATAATTATAATTATATGGGTTAAAAGAAAGACGAAGAGAGAGAGAGATAATAGAGAGAGAGAGAAATGCTAAAGAAAGACAAAGACGTGGTGTAGGGTGGGTTTGGGGGACGTGCGGAGAATTAGAACGCGAGTGATGGAATTATCATATTTTCATATCTTCGTAAGATAACATTTGATTTCACTATTCTAGAGTTTTCGTTCAATGGCATGCATTGTCATGAATGTTCTAGACCGTTAGGTTAGTGGAGTATACGGCGTTTGATATAGTACAAGGAAAGACCAACCGTTGTGTCGATTAAATTCTCCCAAGGTATCAATCTGTCCAAAGATTCCAACAGCCAGCAAACCCCATACAGCTGGGAAGAGGTGTACAGAGACCACGCTAGCTGGATCATCAATCTTCAACCACTCTATGAAAGGTGCTGATACACATCCGATCACTCCACCTAGAGCACCTATGATAATGGCCTCCCAGGGATGGGCTAGGGCGCAGTAAGCTGGCAAGAAAAGGGAGAGAGGTTTAAAACTTCAGGGTCGTATCCGAGTTAGATTTTGCTACATAATTATTTATGGCAACATTATAAGCAATAAATCTGTTTACTAATGACAAAATGTATTTCAATTTATGCAGTTTCTCTCCAGAACCCTTGGTTACCAACTTATTCAGTTCACCTGTTATGCATAATGGCATCTGAATAGATGAATCCAGTTTGCATATACATCAGTTGTTGCTATGCCGGGCAAGCTCTGCAAAGCTTCTTAGTTGCCAAGAGAAACTTTTGTTCAAGTATGGATAAAATTAGTAAACAGGTCTATTAGAAAAAAATACCTCAGAAAACAATATTTAAAACAGCATTTCGTTTTGTCGCTCGCGCCGCCCCATCCCAACTCCCCCACCCCTATATACAAAGGAGAATAAAATCCCATTCTATCCAAGATGCCTGTTTCGCTTTTAAAACTGCATTCGTACTGAACGATAAAACGGAATGGCTTTTTCCCCAGAGGCTTCCAAAAGTCACCTTAATAAAATTATTCCTATTCCATATATACTTTCTTTTCTAGAAAAGGAGGGGTTATTAGATTGTAAGCCGAATAATACTAATGTAATTCAAATAAAACAGATGACCACTGGTTAATCTAATTACTCTGATATGAATTCGGGGTTTTTTTTCTCTCTCTCTCTTGTTTTGATTTAAACTGCACTCTATAACTCAACTCATGTCTACAAATTATTCTTAACAGTTGATTACCGCTCTGATTTGTATGCGTACGATAATTTGATATTTAATTTGTGACTTTCTAAGATACACCATGACTACAATGCTGTTTACTTGTTCGTATTTTATCAAATACTACTCTGACCATTGTTTCTTTTCAAACAATTTTCTTTCCTGCGAAAGCTCAGTGGACAGCAAACCTCTTGTGAATTAAACGCCACACAAAGCATATCAACTTTCTGGAACGCAATATGCAAAGATTTGAGTCTAAAAATACCCTCATCATGCTCATAGAGTTAATGAGAAAACCACACTACCTTGGGTTCCCCACACCCTTACATACATCTATCTTTATTCTTCCATTCAGAGATTGCTGATTTAACTGGCGTTTTAATTTTCGGAATGAAAATTGTACAATAAGTGAAGGAGGGAAACTGAGCTTTTCACGGTTGCAGTCTACAAGGTTATGACCTGTCTCCAAATATCCCGCTTTCTAAAATAAGCGACCGCTTTGGGGAATCAAAAAAGTACAAAAGCTTTTAATCCAATTACACACGTTCGAGTCACGTGTAAGGCAATGTGAGGAAGCAATAAATAAACTCTTTCTTGATATTTTTTTTTTAAAGAAAGCAAGCCTATGGCATGTATGCACAGCACATCTTGTCTACCTAACTAGACGCTATATCCCCACCAATTAGAAATCTCATTTCTTGTTTTTTTCACTTTATATATGCCATTCTTATGATAAAAAATTATACAATTAGTTAAGTGGAAGCAGAAAAGTCACAGAAATGAAATTAATCGGAATTGAAATAATTATATCATGCAAAAAAAAGTATTTTAAATTCGGCAATTAGAAACTTTTCTTTCAGAATGGGTGTTATGATGTTTTTGATTCATGTGCTACAACATTATTCTATTCTCAGTTTTCCATATGGAGCAATTTTTCTCTCATAATTTTTTACACATCTTTGCATGTTATCTCATAAAAAGGTCGCTACAGTGTCATCATGAAAACTGTATGGTGGCCCTGAAGTACGCTCGACAACAGGTCATGTGCGACGTGAATTTCGCATCCCAGGTCCTGAATTTCGCATCGCGGGTCGCGAACTTCGCATTCCTGGTCATTAATTTCGCGCCACGGGTCGTGAATTTGACGACTCGCGATGCGAAATTCAGGACCCTTGGCGCGAACTTTGCATCCCATTCGTGAATTTCACGACCCGTGGCGAGAAATTCACGACCCGGGATGCGAAGTTCAAGACCCGCGATGCGAAATTCAGGACCTGGGATGCGAAATTCACGTCGCACATTTTAATTTTTGATTTGATTTGATTTATTGTTTCACATTCCACACAAATAACAGTTTTTAATGTAATTGTTCAACAAAGAAAAAGAATATTGAAAAAAATAATGGTTATAACTATAAACACAATCATGTGAAATATGAGGAACCTATCAAAAAGCAAAGCTTGTATAACATAAGTTCCCAAAAAGATACCTAATGTTGTATTAAACTTCTAATGCAATTTCGAGAGACACATGACCTGTTGTCGAGCGTACTTCAGGGCCACCATAAAATTGAGAGAAATTGTTACTTTGATAACTCTTGAATTAAATCAAGTGAGGCCTACAACACGATCAGAAACGTGCTTAGTATGGCATAACCTTGGCATATATCGGCCAACAGAGAATAAAGAAATCCCAAGGAGGGGAGGGGGCAGTGGAGGGAGGCAACACGATAAGAACTACTTTCGAAAAATCAACTTAAGGCAACTATAGTCCTGACAATCACCTTTAGAAATGTGCGGACTTTGCAATGGCTTATTACGTAATCCTAACATGGTTTGTATGGGCAGTGCATTAGGTTTTCGAAATTGCACTTAGTTGATTTTTCGGAAGTATTTTTTATCTTGTTAATGTATCTTGGTAGCCCTTATTCTATATGGGCCACGGTTATCGCAATTCGTATCATTTTTTTCCGTGGACATTCAAACACAGAATGTTTCAACAATGTTCAGTGTTATTTAATTCAGTTCAGTTCATTTTATTCTTTCATTATAAGAATAGAAATAAAGATATGGGGGAGGAGGACATATGCCACCTTTACTGTAAGCTGCATGGATAGCCTCTGTAAAAGAGGTTAAACCATTTTAAAGATTAAAGAGGACATGATTACCTGTGATGGATACGAGGGATGCTAACACGGAGTTAATCAGCCACGGGATGTGAAAGCGACGAGATAAAAACAGGTAACTAGAGAGAGAGGGGAAAATATACACAATGCTCATTGCAAAACGATGACAATATTCATTATTTTCAAATAATGTAATGTAATGTTGGTAACTAGAAACATAAGCGGTGCGTTTTGAAGTTTAGATGCAATGCATTTTAATAGTTTCCTCTCTGGCTGAAGTATTGTCGTTTTTCATATTTATATGCAGGAACTACATTAACGTTTAGGACAGTTCCACAAGTTGGGTCCAAAATAAAGTAACATATGAGTATGATGAGTAACTAAACTTCTGCAGTTTTGATGCTGCATTTACTACTTTATGTATGCAGTGTTGTGAATAAAACTCATTAAACACCTGTAGTCAGAGAACAGGAGATTAACCCTTTGACTACCGAATTCTCTATTTCCCATAGGCTTAGTATACAGGGACCACCCGGTTCCAGTAGACAGCAGGTTAAAGACATTCAGTCGTGGGCTTTCATGGAGAATTTGACACCACTGGGATGCTTAACCAGTAACAGGTGTTGTCCATCACCCGGAGTGGAATTGAGTTTTATGACCTACATAGTCTAATCGGAAATAGGGGTCTACGTGCATCATCGGGGTACATTTTTAAACTAACTTTTTTTGTAATGCCTGAAGTGTAAGTTTAATGATTTTTTTTAATGTTCCCTTTGCCGAATCGTGGCCCATGGGATTCAAAATCAGCCATTTTGGCGGCCATCTTGGATTTGTTATAAAAATCAGGGATTGTCATATTTTTGGACCTGGAAATCGTAAGAACATAAATATATATAATTTATTTTTCGATATTATTTTGATAGAAGAAATCGATTGGGACCGTTATTTGCGTTATAAAAACACAGAAAAAAAAAAAATACGGAGAATTGCAGTCCCTTCCATGTAGAGTATAGGCATAAAGGGGAGAATGCTCCTAACCTGGGGACGGAGGGGAGGGGGGGGGGTGGGAGGTGGAACAACATTTTTTTTTCTCTGATCATGTCATATATTTTGTTAATATTTCATTTTGTAATTGCTGAAACGCATTAGTATTAATTTCTAGTATTTTTGAAGTTTGATGTATAAGTTGTATAATTATATTGTAATGGATTTATTGTATAATTTATAATTATGTTTCAAGTAGTTTGTACAAATTGTTTATAGAATCTGATTGTGTATTTTGATTTGAGAGAATATAATAAAACATCCTTAAAAAAAAAAAAAATTTGCACAATTTGAGCAATAGTTTTTGAGAAAGATGAAAATTTATGCCCAAATTTGCAAATTTTTTGTCAAAAATTTGCATATGCATTGATATCTTTCTGTTTCATTATAAACACCAACAATGAATGCGTGATTTTAGCATTAGGTTTGAAAAATGATATATTTACGAGAATGGTGATATGCTTCATGACGGTATTCATGACTTCATTCGCACAGAAGGAGGGAAAATATACATCAGTATGTATTTTCCATATTGAGCAAAAATCTTCCAGAAGAGCGACTCTCTGTGTAGCGTATATAGGCATGGTAGCATGTACTTCTAAACCGGGAGCCAGAGGGGTTCATCTTAGCAAAAAAGTGCCTTGTTATTATGTACATGGTCGTAATCTACGGACAAAACTGTGCTAAGTAATGAACGTCTGCAGTGCACAATGTGGTGGGGCGGTCAGGAGGGGCCCCCAAATAGGTTAAACAAAAATTGAGCTGGCTTAGTGAAAAGCGTAACTTCATGAAACCTAGTGGGATTGTACAGCACGACCCCTGAATCATGAATGACCACTGCCAGACATTGTAAATGATGAGTACGCCCGCCAGACGCCCCCTAATGTCAAAACACCCATTCATTACTGTACAATGATAAAATGACAAGTTTTATTCAATGGGCTAGTAGCAAAAACAAAGGAACCTGTTGAAACTTTGTGGAAATCGTTAAACACAACTCCCAAGCACCGACGAAATGGGCGCTTTAAAACTATTGGGGGCGTTTGGCGGGCACAACTTACCATTGAAAATGTCTGGCGGGGGTCATCCATGATACAGGGAGTCATGTCTTACAATTTCCATCCGGTGTCATGGGGTTTTGCGTACTTTCTTTTGCTAATCTAGTTCAAGTTCTCATCTTCTGCAAAAGGCGCTTGGCTTGAAGGCTCCTGAGGGAGTGGAGATGGTGCATACATTGTGTGCGGGAAAACCTGAATCTGATGGTCGGGGTAATAATATTTCTCTATCAAGCGGTTAGACACATCGCCGAAATGTATTAGGCGCTATAAAAATCCAGAATATAATCATTATTGTTATGATCTTCTCATTGCCATGATTGTGCACTAACGAAATGGGTGTTTTAACATTATTTCGTCCCGACAATGCCCGAAGCAGGCCGAAGAATGCCTATGCATGGTGGGGCAGTTGTTTGCTGTGCTCCAGAAATGTAGCTCTATTTACAGGTATTTCCAGTGCTTTTCTGGTATGGTATCAGCAAATTATGATCCCTTTTCCACGAAAGCCCACGAACTGGGTGTCTTCAAGAGGTAACTCTTTGTGTGTGAACGCCCCTAATATCTCTCCAAATGTAACGTGAGTAACCCTTGCCCTTTACGAGATTTCATAGTTTGACTTCGCTTTTACTTCATCCGGTTCATAGTAGAATGTTCTCAAGTAATCACTTTAATTTGTTTTTACGACTAGTAATTTACTGCCATGATGCGAGTAGATAATATACACTCTAAATACAAACTAAGCAAATCTGATTAAGATCCAATTCAACTGGGGATTATCAATTAGTTTCTCTTCAAAATTTTGAATAGATTACATTCATTTGTTAGATTCTTCTAAGAATTGAATGAAACCTAATGAAAAATGAATGAAATCTATTCAAAATTTGAATAGAAGCTAATAAGTTTCTCGTTTGTTTGGATCCTATTCAAATTTGATTTGAATTGATTTGATTTATTTACCAAACATAAAAACAAACATAGATATAATACATAAATGCTAACATCAGAAAATAATATTGGAAGGATCGCCCTACTCAGCAGTCTGCTGTGCCGCTGCAGCATAGCTATTCTTCCGAGGGGTCCAGTTGACAAGATAAAACAAATGAGAGAAAATGATACATCCTAAATTAAACATAAAAAACATAAAAACACAATCGTGAACACGGTAATATGCCCCCCCTCCCACCCAAGAGAAAACCCAAGGACCCCCAACCACCGTATTATAGTTGCAATGTTAAATTCTTCAAGTTTTAAAGGGAAATACTTTTCAACGTGACTTCATTTGATTAGTTTGTTTTTAGAGTATAGCAATCAATCGACTGATTACCTGAGTGAGATGCCTGTTATACCTCCAGAGATGGATGACAAAATAGTAGAAACAGCTGACCTGAAACAGAAAGAAAAAAGAGCCATCATCTAGTTTCAGATATCAATTATGTCCTGCTTTGGCAAAAGGAAGCAAGTGACATACCAACCAAATTTGAGTTATTGTGATATTTTCATATTACAGTGTGCTCTTCTTCCAGGCCAAATTTTATGCATGAACACTCTTCATGTTAAGAGATATGTTAGGCAAGACATCATGGTATTGCATTGAAATCAGTGTAAATGGCAGATACATTTTGCTCTTTTACAGGAAATGTCACTTTTGTCACTTGCTTCCTTTTGCCATATTAGGGCAGTATAAAGCACTATACATGTTTATCTATTTAAATGTCAGTTCAGTTTGTTCATGTTTACATTTCTTTTCTTTTTTTAAAACTTTTTTTTTATGTTTCTATTTTCACTTGTGTATTAATTTCTTTTTATGTTATGAATTTATACTAGGGAACTATGCTAAGACAAGGCCCAAGGGCTTTATTCATGTAGTTCCCTTTTTCATTTTCTAATTTTGTTTATCACTTTCGCTGTATTTGATTTTATTGTATTTTTTATGAGAATGAAATAAATGAAATTGAATTGAATTGAATTGAAAGTTGTAATCTTTTACCATCTTCACCCCCTCCCAGTCTACATGTCGACTCTTGCTATTATGCAGTTCATCCACCGAAGAAAACGTGTGCCCCCCCCCCCCCCCCGAGTGGTCTGGGCCACTGCCACTGCAATAATTCTGTAAATTCTTCTAAGATCAAATAGCGTAACTTTAATATTACATTGTATCTTTCTCAATAATGAGCAGCACGCTTTTTGCCTTAAACAGATAATTTACTCATTACACTGGAATTATTATGTACATAAAACCCTTCTGTGCGGATTTATTATCTTCGCTGTACACTGTGATAATTAAACCGGACAAAGTGTAAGCAGCTTCTCCCCTTCATCAAATACCATCATTCTGTCTTGGATTCTGTACTAAAGTTATCTTAACCAGTTCTAATGTTTAACTAAGAGAGAGAGAGGATAGGAGAGCACAATGATAGACGAATCAGCTTAAACATAAAACATAACATTGCTCAGGATAATAATGACATACCTAATTGTCAATATCCACTTTTGACCTGCTACGCCATACGTACTGCCGCAGTTGAAACCAAGCCATCCCCACCTGTAAAAATGATGAGAGCAGAAAGAGAGAGTGAGAGAGAGTGAGAGAGAGAGAGAGAGAGAGAGAGAGAGAGAGAGAGAGCGAGAGAGTGAGAGGGTGTGAGAGAGAGAGGGGGGGGGGGCGTAAATGAGAGACGGGGGAGACATAATAGACACGATAGAAGGAGAGAGAAACAAGGATAAAATTTATTTTGCGTGTTTACAACGAATTTCTATCTAGATTTACTTAGGTTTTCCCACGCACAATTATGTCAATGACGAATAATATGCGTTGTTGTTGTTTTTTTTATATGGGGGAAACAGAATATATATTTTTCAAAAATGAAATTCGCGAGAACGCTTTGTTTTTGTTTTGACTGTTTTGCCTGTTTTGATTCCAAACTCTTCTTTATGTTTTCTTCTGCAAATCCTTTCTCTGCATGCTACTGAACTAAATAAACATGTATTCGAGGAAGGATCCTATTACTGTTATGAAAGGGCAGCTAGAGACCTTAAGATAAATTATACATGCAACAGAATGTTTCACCAACGGCATTGTTTAGTCATCGAGCCTATGTACATCAATGATAGATGGGCCGCTTTGTTAAGTCCTCTGGAATATTCGAATAAGTGAGCATTTCTTTACAATTCATTCGAGAGGTGAGTGGCAAAAAATTTTGTATTATATGTCCACTCAATCATGAAGAATAGCAATGAGTGAAAAAAAGAAACACTTTTGTCAGTTCCGTGCGAGTATTTTTGAGCGAAAGGGACCCTACTTCATCAACATCAAAGCCTAACGTAGTGATAATGGTTCTAATAGTGTTTTATATGAAAACTGATAACGTATCAAAATGAATGTCTTTATATTCGTATACCTTATGTCCGGTATCAGAGAAATTAAGGATATATTCTTTATTTACAGGTGCTTCCCATGGGAATGGCTTGACTGCACTACTTACAGTAACCATAGCAACGACATTCTCATCTTCTTCTAGTGCCATTAACACGTGACATATCCTGCGAGTCCATGTCAATATCTTATATAATTATGTCTGTATGCTAAGTTCAAGCAGTTCTCGTTCTCTCTCTATTTATATTCTTCTTGAGATAAGTGATTATTTGAGTTTCTCTTACCCCGTTTCCTCTCCTGTTTGTTTTGTTGTTGTTGTTGTTCTTGTTATAAAATTCATTTCGTCCTGTTTTTAACATTATTACATTCGGACAACATTGTGTCTGCCCCAAAACATTACTACGATCACACTGGATGGTTGTGTGTCAGTTGCACCTCATACTCACAAAACATTCTTTTAATTCTATTGTTCATAAATTTGCTTTAGAATGGCAATCAATGTTTGAGGTAAACAAAAAAGAAGATATTCTAGTGTAGTGTAAAACATCACATTTTTCTATTTGCTTGAGTTTTGCTTGACTCTCAGAAATTAAAGTAGGTATAAAATGATAAACTGATTTTTAAAAATCTTTATTCATATAGTTTTTGAGAGGCATAGTTTGGATATATCTTCTTCTGAGGCCCTGGGGAGCGTTTCATGAAAGGACTTGTCGGATGTTTTATCCGACAAAGTCTGTTTTATCCGACAGTTGCCATAGTAACGATGCTTCTCAGCCAATCAAAATCAAGGAAAGATGCCAGATCTGACAACTTGTCAGACAATAAATGTTGATGAAATGCCCCCCTGAATAACCCTTTTAAGATAACTTCCCTTGTATGTGTACCAGAATGTATCAATAATAAATCTTAACGCCTTCGTTATTCTGCTGCTTATCAATAATTGAAGGTGCCTTGGCAATCCTTACGGTGACAACCCACTTCACCGAAGGCCCGCGAGGCCGAAAGTAGCAAACTGTAATCTATAATATCACACCACTCTGACCAATTCCTGTGCCAGAAGGGAGTTAATAAGTATTAAAGGGCAGCGAATGTTTTTCATTGAAGGTGTGGAACATCCGGAAACGAGGACTAAACATGATAAAGGAGACATAATTATTTTATATACCGATAGCGCATTACCTGTGATGAAGGAAAACACGATACGAGAAAAGCCGGCCTCGCGGCCTTCGGTCTCGCGGGCCTTCGGTCAAGTGGGCGGACCCTATCCTTACTTTTGTTTGCACAAACGCATTGAAACATACATGTTGAAAATGCAGATCGGAAAATATTTTAACTAGATCGACAAATCCTTTTTTCTATTTCAATTCAAAATATCGTTCAATGACTGATTGAAAGCGATGGGGCGTGGCCAAGTTACCATGATTACGATGGATGGTGACACGGGCCTTTCGAGGAGGATCTGAGATAGAACAAAGCAATCGAGCGGGGAGGGCTTAATTGGGAGATACGATGTCAAAATGTTCTGTTCTTGTTTCATTCCTCCCTAAAGAAAAGAAGAAGGAAACCCAACTTTACGGGTAAGTTAGTGGTTAATTCCATATCACCTTTTCGTCAAATGTATACACGAAGCCCATTTTCCCTTCCTTTACATCAGAAAATTGATCAAAAGCTCACCAAATTAATGACTGTTGTGAGGGAGTCTGACCCATTATCTCCAAATTACAAGAATGGCTGCCACATTTGGTTCTTAGTGGTTTTGAAAACACATTAAAGATAAGTTCTGGGATAAAGGTAACGGAATACACACATCACGGATAAGTTCATATTCTTATCATCCTTATATGAAACCTTATTCATAATGGAAGGATCACGGATTACCTTACTGGGCAGGAACGATTTATAACTGCCAAGGAACGTTAACGTTTCTTTAACTGCTTCATTCAACTCAGTGTACCGAACCAGTTGTGTTGTCTAAAAGTTAGTCATTAGTCTTCCTTCTGACATGGGCATGATGGGTATGGTATATCACATAAAAAAGAGATAATTTGAGCATTTTGAAAATGTGTTTTCCTAATCATATATATTATGATCTCAAGTAATTACCTGTCTTCCCCAAAGCATGAAGAACCAAAACGTGATAGCCATCTTTGTATTAAACTGAATTTAATTGAATTTATTTCTTGTCATGCACAATTAAAAAAGGCATGAAAATCATTTTACGGTCTCTTATTTGCTATTCACAATACAAAAACATATCATAAACTGATATTTATATATTTATATAATAACTTTCAACATAGCAACAAAAAAAAAACCATAACAAACATAAAAAAAAAAACTCTGTTGAGAGCCGGTAGGATGCCAAAACCACAAAGTTAGCACCCCCTGGATCCCAACAGACAATACATAAATTAAAGTTTAAATCATTACATGGTAATGTACATGACAACAGGCAATGACATATAAATGGAACAAAAACAGTCTAAATCACAAAAACTAAGTTGAATTTTTGACACATGTGTTTCTGACAGTGCCAGTTTAAACTTTGTCCAATCAGTCATGTCAGTCATGCGTGATAATGTTTCTGGTGTAACGTGAAAGAAGAGAAAATGGCTTTATAACCATGTAAACAATAATAATAGAAATGTGGTATATGCTAAACTATATGATATAATATTATTGAGTAACCCCCTCCCCCCCCCCAAAAAAAAAAAAAAAGAAAAAAGAAAAAAAGAAAGAGAGTATAGTTTTTTAAAGTTTTTTCTCCTTTTTCCACTTAATAGGAAAGGGGCATATTTCCCTTGAATCCTTACCTAGTCCATGTTTTGTAAAGCATGATTGTGATTAATGGAACCCCCCCCCACCCCCACCCCACCCCACCCTCTCACACACTGATTTAATAATTGCAACTGTTATGAGGACAGGCCACTATCCCAATGATTAAAATCATATTCGAGAAGTTGCAGCCTTCAGATGTTATGAAAAGAATAGTTTAAAAATACAACTATCATCAAATTGGTGATGAATTTATATAAATTTCTTTCCAATACTACGCTAGGGACGTGGAGATCACGTGTGTTGTTGTTGTTGATGTTTTACTTTTAACGGCGCGTTTCATCCATATTTCAATATTTCAATTTCGCTGTGAAAAAAATGTTATGTGAAAAATTTGAGTATTGTTCTCAGTCCATTAGCCTTGGCTGGAAATTTTTCATGAAAATGTGTGTGAACATTAATAATTTCCTTTAAAAATCGAATCAAGCTAAAAAATAAAAAAAAACCTTTTATTGAGCTTCCTGGTCGCCGCATTTCAAAATATTTAAGAGTTCACTTGATTTCCAAACACAATGGGGAAGCATTAATTCGACGTTTCTTTGGCTACCTGATTTGTAAAAGAGACCCAATCAACACTGATCAAAGTGTTTCTCTGTTGGAAACCTGTCAAAAAGTACATTCTTAATTGAAAAGAGCCTAGAGACGAACTCTCGAACATGATAAATGTACTATGCATCATCTAAATTTTTTAAAGTATGCAAATAAGCGGTTAATAACAGCTAATGAAATACAGCTTCCTGAGACCATTAAGATTACAAGAGGAAATAAAAAAAATGTCACGCAACAGATTTTATTTTTTCAGAGATTTCACCTTCGTTGTCTTGGTAGCATTAACATCCATCATAGTTATAAATGATATTACGACATATTGCCTTTGATGCTAGAGTTTGCTGTTGCGGCACAAATTGTCGCCGCTGCACAAATTGTCGCCGGCGTCAATCTGTGCAGAATTTTTCAAAAACACACTGCACAGATTGTCGCCGCTTACACAGATTTCGCCGCTTACACAGATTGTCGCCAGCGTCAATCTGTGCTGATTGTGTAGTGTCCCGTTTTTCTCCCAGTTGGCGACAATTTGTGCTATGAAATTAAAACCTAACTGCACAGATTGTTGCCAATTTAGATGTTTCACATTTGATATGACCAAGGATTTGACCACGATCTGTTGGGGATTAACATGTTTTTAGGAAGAAAATGACGAGCAGTGGTGTGCCTGCCAAAGTGCTTTGGTGGGGGGCATCTCGGGCATGTCGGGATGAGTTTGGGCAGCGTTTTGGAGGGAGAT
>CM057156.1:4381864-4394426 GCA_029962745.1 Echinometra lucunter
TTCCATAAAGGATGGAATTAGGAAAGTACATGATAAAAACTCAAACTAACTTTACTAACACAGTAATGTGAATTCTTTTCTGTACTATGCAGCCCTTCAACCATTGTTACTCCAGAGGGTGCATTGTAAAAATGTTTGTACTTCAGAATATGACCTCTGAAAAAAGAATTTCGTTTTGTTTTGATGTTGCTGTTTTGATGTCGAGTCTTCACGTTACCCCTCTTAAAATCGATAATTCCCCCCCCCCCCGCCTCTCCCAAGACAGTTTTTTTTTAAATTCTTTAAAAGTTTCTTGCTTTAGCGGATTTGCTCCTCACCTGTGACTTTAATTCGTCAAAGATAGCCGACATGTAAGCGTGAGGGTTGTACTTAAGATTTGGGTTTTAGTGTTATTGTTAAAGATAGCTTACGTGGTTAAGGTCTAAGTGTTATTGTCAACACAAGGTTAGCATGAGGGTTGCAATTCCGTTGTAAAGTCTTAGTATTGGTGTTACAGATAGCCTACAAGGTTAGCGTGAGGGTTGCCATTTGGCTTTAATGTCTTACCGGTAGTGTTGGTGTCAAAGATAACCTACGATGTTAGCGTGAGGGTTGCAATTTCGCTTTAAGCTTTTTGGTGTTAGGGTTGCATGGGGGGTATTAAAGGCATAGTCATGAGCAGATTTGGACTAAATTTAGTTGGACAAAAGTCGCATTTGATTGGTGGCGTAAAACAACCATGTCTTTTCAAGAGCCAGTGATATACGTATGTCATGCACATAGAAGCAACATCAATTGTTTGATTCGCAGCCATGGAAACTGGAGTAAAATGGCGCGCGAAAGCTATTAAGCTGATGATCAGAGGTAGTGCTTTGGTTAATGAGGATTACCGAAATAATATGGAGATAGATTGTCACATCGCCACCCATCACTGACTATCCATGTCAACCTGAAACACTACGATGATCAATTTCAAGTTGTTTTGCTGTTTTGCATCTAATAGCGATAGACATTTTTTGTAAACATGTATGATTGTCGCATCGCCACCCATCACTGACTATCCATGTCAACCTGAAACATTACGATGATCAATTTCAAGTTGTTTTGCTGTTTTGCATCTAATAGCGATAAACATTTTTTGTAAATATGTTTAAAGCAAATCCAATTCTTTCCAGCCCTGGTGCTTGCTTGATCACACCTGGCTGGTATGGACCACAATTACTGGAGTGCTCGAAATGGGATGTGGGTAATTTATATGACATGTGCTTCCTTCTTTTTCATCTACTCCATAAATTATGAAAAAATGAAAATGAATATATGGAATTTAGCCGATAGTAATTCCCATAAAACCGCTCTCAAATGCTCTGAAATATGATTGTTAATCATGTTAATGAGGGTAATTTTGAAAGTTCCTACCCTTCCCCCGCTCGGTCACTTTGCTCCTTCGGAAAGGATATTCGGCCCCAACGACCAACGAATACCAATCGACACCCATAATGCAAATGATATCCAGTATACGATCCAGGATCTTTTAGATTTAGATCTGGCAAGCTTCGTGTGTGTGGGTATGTGTGGTGTGTTTGTATATTTGTTATGTAATGATTTATTTTGAATGAAATCTCTAATAAAACATATGGAAAAAATATGGAAAAATATGGAAAAAGAAAAATTATATCTATGAGAGAAGTCCGATACTTTGCACTAGCTTCTCGTTTTATTTCTTTGTTTATCCATCTTTTTATTTCAATAAAATGACGACAAGGTAAGACGAAGATCTGAAAATATACACTCTAAACACAAATAAGTTAAAATGACTGGATTATGGGTCAGCTGGGTGCAACTAATATAATATTATGTAATCATGAAAGTTACTATATTCTAGTCAGAAATGACTATAAGTTCTAGTCAAAATACGACTAGAAAATGTGACACATGATTAAAATATTGTTTTTAAAAAATGACCAGGTATTTTGGATACACCCAGCTGACCCTTTCACCTAGTCATGTTCACCTGATTTACAAAAAAAAAAAAAAAAAAGTAGCCATTGTTACGTCTAATCCATTTTGGAAACTGGAGAGGTGCCTTTTGCCTTTTCAGAGCCCGTTTCAGAGTTGGTCGAAATCACTTTTGATAATATTGCTTGTCAGCCTCTTTGGAATAACCCCAAGCTGAAAATGAATAATGATAAAATGCATTTTTAAGTTTTGGTGTATGAAAGTAATACGCTTTTTAATGACATTTTGAGCAATGACTGATTTTTTGTATAAAAAATGATTATGTTGATATTTAACAAGGAACCCTGTGGAAGGGTAGATAGCAAATAAAAAAAATAAAAAAATAACTGATTTGGTTTAAGGGTGTACCAGCTCTCCGTATAAACTGCTAAATTCAAGGGTTAAATGAGTAGCTCCTTCTGAAAAGTACCATGGTACCCACGAATCAAACCCCATCAAATCGTGCAAAGGACCATTAATTACCATGACCACTATGGCGTTAAGTTTCTTCACCAAAATTACAATTTGTTTTCAGTGGTTTGGTTGTTTACCAGACTGCATGCTCGTAAGTATATAAGCATCCAGAGGATACGGCTTTCATTGGAGCTGGTAATGAGTGCTCATGCCTTACCAAGGGACACTCGTGCGTCGACCGTGGGCGTCAATCGAGGGAGACAGGACCCCCCCCCCCCCCCCCCAAAAAAAAAAAAAAAAAAAAAAAAAAAAAATGTGTGACACAACAGGACATGTCTCCCTAAATTGAAAGCCAAGGAACTTTTGTGTGTGTGTGTGCGTGTACGCGTATGTGTGTGTGTGTGTGTGCGGGTGCGTAAGATTGCTTCTGCGTTCTTGAGTGTAATAATACTCATGAACAAAATGCATATTCCTTTTTTTTTCTTTTTTCTTTTTTTTTTTTTTTTTTGGGGGGGGGGGGAAAGTGGGGCATACAAAAGGGGAATTCTTTCCCTCTATATATTTTGGGAATCATTGGACACCCCCCCCCCATCAGTTGATAGCCAACCGCCTGTCTCCTTTCCTTTTACTTTTTTTTTGGGGGGCCCTTTTCTTTTTCAGGGGGGCCGAGGTACCCAAAATGGTCAAAATGGGCTGAAAAACACAAATTTTGGGTCGGGGGCCAAGGCCCGCTCGCGCCCCCCCCCCCCGGATCCGCGCCTGCCTTGGACACCCCCATCAGGTGATAGCAAACCGCCTGTCTCCTTTCCTACTTTTTTTTAATTTTTTTACTTACATTAACAAAAAACGGCTGGTATATCAGACTACTCAACACACCCTTTCGAGACAAGCCCCCCCCCCCCCCCTGGTTTCCACGAATGGGTGCTTTAATTTCACTCCCCAAACGCAACCCACCCTTTCGAGACAACCGGGGGGGGGGGAGCTTCTCTCGAAAGGGTGCGGCCATCCCCGTTCCCTCCCCGCTCTCATCCCGCTCAGCGCACGCACCCTTTCGACATAAGCCCCGTGGGGGTGGGAGGATGTTCGAATTCCGGGAGAGTTGGGGGGATTTACCAGTTAGTCTAATCACCAGTTTGTCTAATATTCGATTCGTCTATCATCATTTCGTCTATTATCCATTTTGTCTAATTACCTTTATGTCTAATACACATTTAGGCTACATCCACTTTGGCTAATATCCAGATAGGCAATTTATCAGTTCGTCCAATAACCATTTAGGCAAAGTATCATTTTGTCTAATATCCAGTTATGCTACATGTCAGTTAGTCTAATGACCAGTTAGTCTATGGACCATTTATTCTAATGCCCATTTGGTCTAATGCGCATTTGGTCTAATAACCATTTCGTCTAATATAGTCTAATGTCCATTAGGTCTAATGTCAATTTTGTCTGATATCTAGTTGATCAGGGCTGCCAACATTGGATAATAGTTGAGAGTGAGATTAAACGAGAAGCGAAGTGCGAGGGAGTGAAGCGAGGGAGTAGGGAGGGTGTGGGAGGGGGTGACCCCCCTCCACGGTGTGGAGCTTTTTTATTTTTCAAGGTGAAATTGTGTGATCTGGTGCATACTTTATAGAGTATTTTAACATATACCTAAAGGCATTATGAAGAGAAAAAATTATACAATTTTACATGCAAAGAAAATGATAAACATGGAATACCCAAATGTTGATCTGCCAACCATGTCTTTATTTGGTTCCCTTCTCTGTTTGACCCGGGTTTTGGATGTAGGTACTCTTGGGTGCAGATGATGGGAAGATGCAACAAGTAAGCATCCAAACAGAGAATTTCTTGTATCAAGCCTCCTCTGTTGCCATCTTCATTGTCATTATGTGCACGGGGCCCGGGGGGGTCACTTCCATTGAAGAGTGGACAGCATCCGCGAGAAAGAAAACGCGGAAAAAGGGTATTTTTTCAGGGGTAGGCGCGGAACGCGCGGAACGCGAATAGAGTGTCAAAAACGCAAAAAATTGAAAAAAAAGCCCCCTAAATCACGATAAATCAAAACGCAAAAAGAGTATGTAATTTGCACCGACTGCGGGACCGACTGTAACAAGACTCGCCTGTGTAAAACATAATGAGACAGTGAATTATCTCGAGATAAAAACGGTTCCAAACTTTCAATGGACCCCACTATCACTCTCAAGGTATGAAAATAGGAATATCCTCGTTTAGGGTATAGGGTGTGCAAATCTGGGACATCTGCACAAAATCCGTGTTTAGGGTGTCCTAGCGGCCTGCCCTTCAATCCTCGTTTAGGGTGCTTTTTGAAGGATGATTCTCGCGGATGCTGTCCACTCTTCAATGGAAGTGACCCCCCCCCCCCCCCCCGGGGCACGGGGCCGGCCATGTTAGGGTCAGGGTGACCAGATTTTCGATACAGAAATACAGGACTTTGTTGGGCCTCGACTCCAGGGCCAAAATCACTAAAAATGTACAATTAGGAAGTTAGAATTTCGGAAAATTCAACTTTTCTCAAAATAGCTAAGTAGACTAAAAATGAAAGATGACAATATGAATTTTGAAAATCAAAAATATGAGCACGTAATATTGTGAACTTTTTATTGCACAACTAATCAAAGTGGAGAGGTGATTTTTTGCTGGTGTAACATACGTTACTTCTCCCTCAGTCTTGTCGACATCATTAAGTCAGCTAAGGAATGCACTTTTCTACTAACTTTTCATCACTATCTGTACTGTTCCTGAGACAACTCTAATGTCAAAGAAATTTTTCAATTTTCCTTTCATGTGAATATTTCAAATCAATTTGAATTCAGTATTAACAAATTTGGAAGAATCTGCGCACGCATGTGGGTTCAATTGTTTGGTATATAATTTTTTTTATGTTGAAAAATTCAACATTATACGCCATATCGATTTACCTACATTTTCCATATGGATGCATTTGTCAGACATAAATTAATCAATATCTCTTACAATATCATAAGGAACTTATTTCAGTCTTTCATATGGTAACGTATGTTTCACTTCAGCAGTCACATAATGTTACCAAAACTTAACAATCAACAATAACCAAAGAAAGTCTTGCGGTTTCAGGAAGTAACCCAATATTAACACTTACAACTACACTATATAGATACAAAGTTCTCATTCCAAAGTGAGGACGACGTGTTCGTACATAAAAATGATAATTATTAGTAGCATGTTTGATTATGTAATAAACATGGTATAAGCCAAACAAATCAGAAAGACTGGGTTGGGTATAACCAATTTCCATTTCCTGGTTTTTGTTTATTTCTGACTCTAGCTATTCTTTTCATTAGACAAAAGGATTTTCACAAAACGTATCTTACATACATAATCACCCAATAATGTCCATTTTGGTATCACTAAGGAACCTTATGTCACTTTAAAAGCAGTAACGTATGTTTCTTATAAGTAACAATAATCATGATAATTAAATACGCAAAACCACTCGAGGGAGTGATCAAAATCGCTTGTCCTCTGCGTCATTATATCAATTAGATCAATATAATCTCTTCATGTAACCTTTCGAAAGTTTTTTTTTTTTTTTTTTTTCATTTTTTTTCTCTCTTTTGTATTGTCTTCTTTAATCTGCTTATATCTCTTCTCTTGCTTTCCTGTTCTCACATTCTGCTGTCGGAACATGGCTTCAGTTTTTCTTTGTTTCTGTTCCTATATATTATGCTTGAATTTGAGCTCTCTCCCCCTCCCCCATGTTCCTTTCGTCCTTTGACCTTTATGTGATAATGAAAAGAGATTTCTGGAAAAAGAGAATTCACAATAACAATGAATTCTGAGTGAAAAATGAAGATTCAGATGTGATAGCCTTCCACAATTTATTGCGTAACCTACGTTACCATTTTTAACACACAGGGATCGAGATCCTGCCTTGAAGACGTTTTGAAGATGTTATTATCACTTTACAACTCTTAAGCTTAGATGTTGATTACTACAAAAAGCCACCCAAGAAATGTCCATCTCATGTCATTGCCGCTTTTCTTCAATTATTTGGTTAAAGAAACCTACGTTACGATAAGATTATAGACTGGCATTATTGGCCTTATGGTAGCTAAGCGTCGCTTTTGTGTGGTGGCGCTAGGTAATACAATAGTTGGCAAGCGTACAGTTATAAGATTTTACCGAATTTAACTGCAAATAAAAAATGACCAGTAACGTATGTTTCGGTAACGTATATTTGATTTAAGATTAAGCGGGATTTACGGAAAGGATGTAAGGCCACAGATGCAATTATAATCCCTTCAAATTGATAAGATTAACAAGCCCTTTTCGTTTGGCAGCTTTTCTGTTGTCAATCGTTGTTCAGTTCTGACAACGACGGTAACGTATGTTACATTTCTTATCCATACGGTTAAAACACATGCCTCAGCTCTTCTTATGAGCTTCTTTTTCTACAGAATGGATCTATACACATCGCTGCAAACTTTTATAGACTGTAGATGGGATATCAGTGAGTGATTACATTAAAAGAAACAGAAAATAAAACTTGGAAAAAGGTCGTATATAAGAGATTCATTCTAAAGGTAACGTAGGTTTCACTGACCTTTGCGACACATTTCTATTGCGAAAATTTTTATTTTTACACGTGCACAATGCCTGAATATTATGTTATCTTGCACACATATATCACAGTCTATTTTTCTATGCCAGGATCTAAGAATAAAAGCATCCTTGTTTTTTACAACATCGCAAGATAGGTTAAATTCTTGATTTGCGACATGCAGTTTTTGCCCGGACGAGAGTACTTAAAACAGAATAATTTCTCCAAAAAACAGGTTTGAATGCTAAAATTTTCTGAAGTTATAGCCCATTACATATTTTAAGAGGTTTTATGACTAAAATCATTTTTTTATAATCTGATATTAACATAATCGCAATCAAACACGTGCGACAGGTTTTTTGGCTAATTGCACAAGGCACAATATTTAGGGAAATTGCGAGCGAGCGCAGCGGGAGAGCAAAAATTATGAGGATCATCTTCATTGGCATCCGTCTAAAAGTTGATGCCAAACAAAACTAGTGTATTTAGCGGAATCCCATTATGAGAAGGGTGATTAAATTAGGAGGAGATTCTCATATTGATTCTAATTTCTGCACCTCTTCCCATGGATGAGGTGTTTTATGTAGATCCACAGTCACACAGTCCTGTATTCTTTTCAAACGAATAAGGAGGCCGTGTTCGTTGACAGATTTATGGTTAAGTAAATTTGTAGAATAATGAAAACAACACTGGACTCGTATGCAATTTACGCCAGTATTTAGTAAGGTTATACATGTAAATGATAAAATGATATTTTCAACATACTTCTCTATAGATTGGTTGACAAAAAAATGCATCCTGGGCACTTATAGTTCAAAGGTGCAGATCAGAATTTTCACGGAAGTAGGCCAACATCGACAGAAGAGGGAAAGGGTGCAAAATTTCTAGCTTATTACCTCGCTTTTTGCTTTGCCATTCAGCGGTTGGCCTCTTCTTGAGAAAATATAAAGTTGGTACAGTGATGTTACACTTCAGTGGTTTTCAGATTTTCGTCCCCACCTTTTCTAATAAAAGAATAAAGGATCTCTTCAAAATTGTTAAATTGTTCTCATAATTGGAGCTGAAGATGTCAAGCCATTCATATGGATCTTGATTTAAGTTAATACCCAGCTCATGAGTCTTTGTTTAGTGAAATATTGTACTTAGTGCATATTTTCTACTACTACAGTAAAGTACAAAAGCGGGGAGGGGTATTATGTTTGTGCAGGTAATGAATAGTCAAATCTAAACGGGCGAGCGAAGCGAGCGAGCAAAAAGTATTGAAATTATATACTTCTGCGGGATCATATTTTTATGAATATATTATATAGTATATCTAATTTATCTACTTTTGGCTAAATATTCCATAACTTCAACAGTAAGTTTGAAATACGGGACAAAATGGTGTCCCGGGGAGGTCGTACGGACACGGGACAAATGGATCAAATACGGGACTGTCCCTTAAAATCCGGGACGTCTGGTCACCCTGGTCAGGGTATCGATGCATATAATATAGCATAGCCCCACCATAGAGATCCTATAATCCATATGGATCTATATACGCGCGCGCTCGAAATGAGATCGAGGGCTTTCGACAAAAGGCGGGAAAACTTTCACATGTTTTTCAGTGCTTCTTAAATTCTTGAGTTGGTAGCCAGTTTATTGAAATCTGTCATTTTTTTATTATTATATAGTTATTTCAGATTCGTGCGTGAGAAATTTCATGATTAGCGTGAGAGCATGAGAAATGGGTGAAATGAGTGAGTCTCACGCTCAATGCGTGAGTGTTGGCAGCCCTGAGTTGATATAATGACCATTTTATTTGGTCTCATGCCCATTTGGTCTAATATTAATAATAATTTCGTCTAATGTAGTCTAATGTCCATTTGGTCTAATGCCAATTTTTTCTAACATCCCGTTGGTCTAATGACCATTTTATTTGGTCTAATGCCCATTTGGTCTAATGCGCATTTGGTCTTATAAGCACTACTTTTATGAAAGAGATCTAGCCCTCTTGTTAATTAGACCAAATGAGAATTAGACTAAGTTTTCATAAGCCGAAGAGATGTGTAGCTCAAATGGCAATTAGACGAATTTGCACTTAGACCAAATGGTAATTAGACCTATTGGCATTGGACAAAATGAAAATTGACTAAATGGACATTAGATCAAGTGATAAATAGACCAAGGACACTGTACACCAAATTGTAATTATACGAAGTGTAAACAGACCATATGAACAATAGACAAAATAACAAGTGGACAAACTGGTAATAGACCAAGTGGTCAGTAGACGAAATGGGAAAAACGAAGTAGAAGAAGTGGCAATTAGACCAAATGGTTACTAGACGAATTGACAATTACACCAAATGGGTATTAGACCAAATGTAGTTTAGACCAAACGGCAATTAGACCAAATTGATAGTAGACCAAATGGGTTTAGCCCATGTGGTATTAGACAATCTGAGAAGTAGACCAACTGCTTGTAGACCAAGTGGATATAAACCTCGAAAACTACACCGAGAATGCATGCTTCCCTTAATGTATGGCGACAATCTGTGCAGCCATTTCTGTGCACAGATTGACGCCGGCGACAATCTGTGTAAGCGGCGACAATCTGTGCAGTGTGTTTTTGAAAAATTCTGCACAGATTGACGCTGGCGACAATTTGTGCCGCAACAGTGTGCTTTTAATAGTTTAAGAGAGAGAGAGACAATGATTTCAGGGAAAAAAAAGAGTTTTATTCAATCAAATTGAGTAGGTTAGCTTGTGGTATAGGGCTTGATTTTTAAGCAGTGATGTTATGGCGCCGGGCATTTTTTTTTTCTCTCATTTTGAACCTTTCTTAAACACTTTTTTAGTTTACACAAATGTAAGGATGTTAGGGCAGAAATCCCTGGATACAATTATCTTTTTCTACCACCCTCCTCTCCCCCTCTTCTCCTCTCCCCCTCTCCCCCTCTCCCCCTCTCCCCCTCTCCCCCTTTCCCTCCCCTTCCTCTCTTTTTTTCTCTTTTATGTCTTTGCGCCCCCTTCAAGTGTCACATGGGCCAGTGTCCTCGCTGCCCCCGCCCCTCACAGATTATCCACCGTTTAAATGCGAAGGCAATACACCCCCTTTACATTTCAGCATTTCAGTAACATTCCAATCTTGAAACAGAGTGAAGTCATTAAATATGTGTCAACATGTATACTTGTGAAAACGATCTTGAAAGATTCTGACTTGCTTTCTTCCCTATTGTCTCTGCTTTAATCCCGCATTCAACGGGAATGTCACATGTACCTATAAGGACATGAAGAACGTCGCCCACTTTTACAACCCAGACGTGTTGAGCATCACACTATTATATGCCCTAATCAAAACGTAATACACACTGTAAAATGGGATTCCCTACTGTAACGTAAGCAAGTAGTTCCTTGGTGACATTTTCATTTTCTTCGTACGATCGACAGTGTGCTATTTGAGCTCAAGTTGTCACTGGTGCGGATTGGCTTATCCTATTTCGATACATCTCCTTAAAAAGCTTATACCCCATCTCGCTCTCCGATAACATGCCATTTCAGGGATAGATGATGATAAATGTGTAAAAAAAAAAAACTGGATAAACAATTTTAACATATCAAAGATCAAATGTGTTAAAATTCTTTGTAATATTTAGTACAACGATTGTTCGGGGATCAAAAACAAAACGAGCAAACGAACAAACTAAGAATAACATTTTATTTTAAAAATTCTGTATTTTTTTTTCTTCAAATTATACATTCATCAATCTAAAATTGTAAAAAATAATAAATAACGACTTGTTTTAAATCACAATGTATTATGAACTAATCCATGTAATATTTTGGGAGAAAAAAAAAAGAAGTATAAACATAATATATTCCTCCTTTTGATTTCTTGATTATAAAACTGATCGACCCGTAAAAACAGCTGCAAATATATACATATTTTTGTTATACCCATAGAGAAAAATGAATTAAGAATTTGTGAAAGGGATATAAACGTTATACACAACATGAAATAGTCTCTACACGACCCTACATGACCAGACGGTTGTTCTCAAAATAAGTAATGACGTAGAATTACAACACGTCACAACTTCTTAAATTCTTTATTTGATCTTTTGTCATGCAGCTTATCAAGCCAGGAAAACAGCCAATTTGCAAACCTTTTGTGTTGATCAGCTATCCTTCAGCCATTCCGTGCATATTGTTTTGTGTTGATTAGCACGTGTGGCCGACGAGCGTTTGTGCTGATTAGCATTCTTGGCACACGAAAGGTTAAGGAGTAAAATACTCACCATAACATGAAGAGACCCAGCAAGGTATTGATTGGACTACTCTGTACTGGTCTATCCTCTATAGCTCCAAACTTGCCATGTCTAGGGCCAAGCATGAGGGTAGCTACCAGTCCTGTTACCCCTCCTAACAGGTGCACTGGTCCCGCCCCTGAGATATCTACCACACCCATAGCATGAAGCCACCCCTTAGGGGCCCATATCCAGTGAGCAGGGAGAGCATACACGAATGTGTTGACAAAAGAAAAGACGATGTAGGCTTCGAGTTTTGTTCTTTCCGCCATCGCCCCGCTAACGATGGTGGTCGCAGTGGTCGCGAAAGATGCGTGAAAGAAGAAATGAGCGAAGAGATGGCCCATCTCAGCATCCACCCTGGTGCTATCGACGAAGAAGTCCCCGATGCCGATGAAGGCGTTCGACCCGTCGTTGACACCGAAGCTGAGCCCGTAACCGAACATCCAGAATGAGATTCCACCGAACAAGACGTCGACGGCGTTTTTGACCATGATGTTGACTTCGTTTTTGAGTGTGACGCTTCCTGATTCGAGGAGTCCAAACCCTGATTGCATGGTGAAGATGAGGAAAGCACTGGTTAGAATCCATGTTGCATCATCCCATGTCGCTGCACGATACGCTGTCGGGCTTTCCGTGGTCGTACTCTCGATCGTAGCGTTTCTCTCTTCCCATAGCATCGTCGATTCAATCGTTGAACTCATATTTTCACTTCACGCGACTTCAAAGCAATCGCAAAAATAAAATTTCTTGTATGGATGCACTGTGGTAAACTAGGACGAAGTCATTCTTCTCTGCGATGAAGCTGAAAACGGAAATCTTTTGAGATGTGACGACTTCGAATAATTACGTCAGCGTACGATCAAACTTTCAATATAATCGCCTAGCAATGAACAAGATGTACATTGAAAGTGAAGGAGACGAATAACTGTCGCACTGTGCACGGATTTGTCGCTACTTCTACCTGATATTTTTATTAGCGTTGTACGGTCATTATAATGCGACACACCCCTATCGTCAAACTCAACAATTAACTGTTCAGTGAGTTATTTCTACGTGGTGAGCGAAGTTTGCGTGCAAAGCTAGCCTTTCACTGGATTGTAATCATCGTTTGTGCTGGCATATTTACAAATTTATTAGAAATAACGCCAAGCCTTTAAGTGGTTTATGATTTAAACCGGATTGCTATGACATACTGACAGTACATGAGTATACAAAGTAGAAGAGAGATGGAATCAAAATCAGATTTAATTTCCATCACCATCATAATTATCATCATCAT
>CM057156.1:4394926-4415250 GCA_029962745.1 Echinometra lucunter
TCATCATCATCATCGTCTTTTCTTCTTTCTTTTGCTAGTCAGTGAATTTTTGAACAGAGCCCCCCCCCCCCCCCCCCCATCACACCTCAATTACAAAGCAACTTCATATGATCTTTGGCCGGAATCATCATCCTCAACCTCGTCATCATCATCATCATCATCACCACCATCATCATCATCAACACTATCTTTCTTTCGCTATTCAGTGATTTTTCGGACAGTGCCCCCCCCCCTCCATATGGCTGCAATCAACCTCAATTACAAAGCAACTTCATATGATCTTGTGCCAGCATCATCATCCTCATCATCATTAACAACACTGACAAAAGCAACATCAACATCAGATTCCACTCAAGGTTAAGAGAAATTGAAAGACAATAAGAATATAGAGAGAAGAAAATTATTTTATTAGCAAAAAAGTGTAACTCTAATTTCAATGCAGCAAGAGATCAGCAAACATTTTTGGAGGCAGAAAGCTCTTGTGGGAATACTTATAATAGGCCTACTATTTAAACATTCTTGCAGTGTGAATCCATATAGCCTATCAATGTAATTAAATAATAATAACAAAAATGATAATGATAATAATAATAGAAATGTAAAAAAGAATAATAATGATAAGTTTGACAAATTTCTGAAACAATTCAGCCAAAAACTTAGATATTGGTTCATATGGTTCCCCACCTTCCTGCATAGGTAGTTTTTTAAATTCAGGTAACAGCGTGAAGCAACCTATCCCTAATAATTGACTAGACTTGCTCCAGAACTACCCTCCAAACAATCACCCCCCCCCCCCCCTCAGTGTCTACCCCTGGACAATCAACCCTAGCCAATTACAATGCCCATCCCATCCCCTAACTTGCAAATGTTACTTACTGTAATTGACCTCAGGATTATTTCTTGGGGGGGGGACAGTACACTGGAGGTAATTACCCGAGGAATAATAGTCCTAGAACTGTTGATTTTGAAGGCACAACTTCTATATACAATTTTTGTGTTCCCTGATTTTTTTTATTTCTTTTTAATAGATGTTAAAATGGTTTTGGTCCATGTTTCAATTGAATTCACAGATTTATACATTTTATTAGCCTGTCATGAAATCAGGCTCAAATTTTAATCTAGGTATACATCTTTAGGCAAAATGCAAATAAAGTTTCAAAATAAGGGCTTGGGGAAGGGTGCAATTCCTTAGTCTTCAAGCAGCTGGATACTCTACAAGCCTTGTACTTGAACTTCTTAGACAACCTGCAAGTAGAAAACAAAAGAAAAGAGAAAAATTTGTAAACATGCTGCAGAGTCGAGAGAGAGAGAGAGAGAGAGAGAGAGAGAGAGAGAGAGAAAGAAAGAAAGGCTCCTCTCTAAGTACATGATAAATGACGTGATGAACCTGCCTGAAACCTTATTCTAACTAGTACAGTACATTATACTAGGAGGTCTGCACATAAGACTGCAAGCTTCAGTGTGTGATAATAAAGATATCGGTTGTTGTTATTAGGCTAAGACTCGTTAGTCTTTACTTTGTATGGCTACTCTGTAGTAAAATACGTTGGTTTTTTTTTTTTAAACCTCCATGGCACATGG
This sequence comes from Echinometra lucunter, assembly GCA_029962745.1. Classification (NCBI taxonomy): domain Eukaryota; kingdom Metazoa; phylum Echinodermata; class Echinoidea; order Camarodonta; family Echinometridae; genus Echinometra; species Echinometra lucunter. Next base: position 4,396,508 of record CM057156.1, read on the forward strand.
ATATTTCTGTCTAGAATTTAGCTTAAATAACGTACTACATAAATGAAAAACTTTAAAAATCTACACTTTTCAAAGCTACAAATCATAATGGGCTTACTTCATACCTTGCCAGTAGCAGATTTTTCTAGATCAAGTGGAGTTGACTCGATAACCAAATCTGCCTGTATTGTACCATCTGAAGACTACATCAGGTTCAGGTCCCCTTTAAAAATTAAAAAGAGAAAGAGGTTTATATCATGATTATTTAAAAGCATTGTGGTGATAACAGGTCTATGAATGATGTCCAGCCCATACATAGCCACGCTTGGTCTAACTGTGCCAGGCCTAGGTCTACCGTCTACTAGTACTACACCTAGTCCGATGATGGGTGATTTTCATGACAAATAAAACATCAAGTTCAACTAGTCAAAGGAAGGTCCAATATAGGAGTATCATGAATTCAAACCAGGGTATAGCTTAACATGAACAATCATGGCTAAAGTTTTACTTAGAGTCTAGAGTTAGTCCGGATCAATGTTCCCAGCAAGGCCCGGCCCCAGGGGCACAGGGACACTCACTCCAGCCGGCCAGTAACGGCTTAATCAGAATTAACATTACGCTTGGGAATATCGTAGCCGTCCGTCTTGCAGTGCACTCAGCCTCGACTCCAGTTTCTAACAGGTCACATCTACCGCTGATTATCGCTGATTTAGCTAGCTTCAGTACTTTATCCACCGGAGAAAAATTCTACAAACAGTTCTCTACGGAATAAGTGTAATCTCTTTGAAAAATATCGCCATTACATTATTTTTCTCTCATGATTTAGAGTTCAATTGTATACAAGAATAGTTTCCTAAGTTTGGGCTTTGGAGGTGATGTCCCATGCACTTTGTACAGGTAGCCTACGCACTGCTTGACGGACGATTAACAACTACGATGAAGACTGGTTAACAAAATGTCGCTTTACTTACTTTTCAGGTCATCTTATAATCTCATTCCATTCTGCATGCTCCTTTTAAGAATTTCTGCTTCCTTGGGGTTTACTCTGAATTCTTTTCACAACATGCAGATTTCCTGAAACAAATTTCTTGAGCGGTTTGTGCTGAAATGGTCAAAAAGTTGCACTCCTCTGCCAGCCGCCATTTATCCGAATTGCTGCCTCAAATCGTAGGGAATTGTGGGAAGGCAAAAATGTTTTATGTATGAGCTTATGCATTAAACATGAAGGCAATTACCCAATCATCGAACTGTATTTGAGAGTTTTATCTCATGAATAATAATTGACCCTCCGAAGTCGTCTTCTATTTTGCCGCGGCCGCCATTTTGGCCCAATGCAAAAGCCTATGGTTCAAGTTCAAGTTCAAGTTCAAGTTCAAGTTTATTTTCCATTTCCATTATCAACATTACAAGCAAGTACAAATCAAACATACATTATAAATATAGACAGAAACAAATGAAATGTGGTAACAATGATTACAAATCAATTACAAGTTACAAAATATTTGTAAAATAGTTTTAACAGAATCTGATATGGAAATGAGGGGATCCACTAAAAAGCATTGCTTGTAGAGCGTGGATCCCCTAAGAAAGTATATCAAACATTTGAGAAATGGGGCTCATTCGCAGGAGTAAATACAATAAGTTAAAATAGAATATTGGAAATAATAACAAGATGGTGAGTGATAGCGAGAAATGATAAAAAGATGACAGAGATACAGGACGATACTAAAAACTAAAAAGAAAACAGACATGAAAGAATAGAGGGAAGAGAGAAGGAATAAAGTACTGAAAGGGGAGCGAGAGGGAGAGAGAAAGGGCAAAGATAAGTAGGGAGGGGGAGGGAGAGAGATGGATGCACACACACACACAGACAGACAGACAGACAGACACAGATAATATGGAGAGAGAGGGTCAGAAAAAGAGAGAGAGATAAAAGGGGGGGGGGGCAAGACCGAGAGTACAAACGTGGATCAACGAGAGTGTGACTCAATAGATGTAATTGCAGAATGATGTAATTGCAGAAGTAAACAATAAAATCAAAAAATCAAAAATAGCAATGCTTAGATAGTACTAAAAATATTCAAACTAATTAATTACTTTGGTAAGACAGTAAAAGAATTATTTTTAGTTTTCTCTTAAAGGAGTGGATAGAGGGGGCCTGTTGAATATCTTTATGGAGTGAATTCCAAAATTTGGGGGCGGTGAAAATAAAAGTATTTTGCGCAAAACGAGTTCTTAAGATAGGCAGATGAAAGTTATCGGCTTGCCTGGTAGGATACCTATGAAAATTGTTATTTTGAGAAAACAAATGATTAAATGCTAAAGGAACCATACTATTTTTATACATAAACATAAACTGCCCAAGCTGAAATTGGTATAAGTCTTGAACCTTTAAAATTTTGTAATCAAGGAAAAGCGGATCAGTGTGAGAACGGGGGTGCGAGAATGAAATAATACGAAGGGCTTTTTTTTGTAATAATAATATTTTGTTAAGTAGACTTTGATGGGTATTGCCCCAAACAAGGATCCCATAGTTGATGTATGGTAGTATAAGAGAAGAATATAATGTAAGTAGAGAAGTAACAGGAATAAACGTTTTCAACCTATTTATGATGCCTATATTTCGGGATATTGTTTTGCAAATTTTATCAATATGGCATTTCCAGGAGAGTTTGTTATCTACATGAACTCCCAAAAATTTAATTGAGGTAACACTTTCCAATCGGAAATCTTCAATAAAAATGTCAAAAGGTAAGGAATCTATGGTATTACTGAATAAAATATATTTAGTTTTTTGGAGGTTAATTGATAATTTGTCAAAGGTCAATTTTTAGTTGCCTCTCTAGCCTTCCTTCGGAAGGCATACTGTGTATGCATCGTATCTCTGTGAAGACGAAACAGTGTGGCGCCACAGTGTGGTACCACACTGTCGCATCATGTGTGAAAGCACCTTAACATGACATGATGCGACAGTGTGGTACCACACTGTGGCGCCACACTGTTTCGTCTTCACACATGGTGGGACTTTCTGTCACCACATATGCTAATGAACGCACATTAACGCGTCAACTCTCAATAAGAGAGCATATTGAAAGCGCAGGGTAAACAAGTAAGCCAAGCCAGGAGAGCAATGTTCAGCCTTATAATTAATGCCAAGAAATTAAGACTACCAATAGACATTGAAGTGGAAATGTTTGACAGGCTTGTTGTGCCGATTCTGTTATATGGGTGTGAGGTTTGGGGTTTCTCTAATATTCAACAATAGAAACGTTTCATATTCAATATTGTAAACGCTCGTTAAAATTGAATAAGAATATTGCAAATTGCATGGCTTTGGGAGAGCTAGGAAGATGTCAACTAAGCGATATTGTAAGTCAGAGAATGATAAACTTTTGGTTGAGGACTCTGGTTGGAGGAGAATACAAGCTGTCTACTATTATGTGTAATATACTAAAAATGCTTTCTGATAACAATATTTATGTGTCCCCTTGGATTCAAAAAGTAAAAGAAATAACATGTTTGGCTTATCAAACATTTGGAATGATTACACCAAAATACGTAAAGAATGGTTGAAGTCAACTAATAAAATAAGAATGAAGGATATTCATTTTCAAAACTGGCATGCTATGATCAACAATAATTCACTCTGTCTAAATTATAGAATATTCAAAACTTTGCCCGAATTAGAATTCTACCAGAAATTTAGATGCGGTAATCATCGTTTGCCAAGCGTATCTGGGAGATATTCTCATATTGATCTACAAAATCGCTTATGTAACTTGTGCAATGAAAGAAAAATTGAAGATAAATATCACTACCTCTTTGAATGTGAAGTGTTCACTAATGAAAGAAAGCTATATCTAAAAAAGAATTACAGAGTGAGACCTAATTCTTCGAAGATGCTTAATCTGTTTAATTCCACCAGTACTGAGGAATTGGTTAGGTATAATAATGCTTCGTTTCTGAGTTGCCGTTTAGTAGTAAGATGATGTAAATAACACTTGATTCATATGCAGTTCATTTTTGTTACCATTGTTTCGATAGTTTACGTTACCAATGTTTTGATAGTTTACTTTTCACTCTTGATTAGTGGTTCATGTCCATGATTTATTATTATTATTTCTAAAAAAATCATTTGCAGTTAGTGTGTGCCTTCAGTAATCGAAATGCTTAGCTAAATTGCCATTATTAATTCACATCTCTAATTACACAATCTTTTTATTTTTCCTTTTTTTTTGAGGGAGGGGGGGGGGGGTAGGCCTACTGCGTTGCATATCTAATTCATATTCAGTTTTACTCCTTTTACATTATCATTGACTGTAATTAAGTCATTACAATTCAAGTCTCAAAATTTTTCAACCTCTGTACATCTTATTTAATTCTATTTTTCATTGATTGAAATAATAATTTAATTCGTTATGTTTATACTTGATATGTTTATACTTGATTTTCTTCAATGCCCTTGAAAAGGGTGACATGGAAAATAAAAACTCATCATTGTCATTGTCATTGTCATTGTCAAAACTTGCGCGAGCAATCTCATGGCAACAAGTTTTTGCGCTAACTTTTTAGAAATTTGATTGGTGCGCATTTTTTTTTTAATCTAGGCAGCAAACAGAAGTGTGTCCTGCCTCGGCGACATTTTTTTGTCGCCCTATACCCCATAGGCTTGTACACAAAGAAGTGTGGTGACACAGCGTGGTACCACACTGTCGCATCATGTGTGAAAGCACCTTAAGTATATCCTTTTTTAAATTTTAGTCTCTTCGTGTTGTTCTGATTAACCTCAGTCATGCAACATCCTTTGTCCATGATTTTAAATTTCAAAATTATCAAAATGAAGCATATTTAGTTTCCAGTAGCTATATTCATCAGCCTCAAAATCAAACACATGAAAGCTGCAATGAAATTATATTAATTGCATTTTGTCATTTTGATTATAGGAAACCTTGCATTTCCCTGCAAAATCCTTCAAAAATTTCACAATTTCTTCAAATCCAGAGAAAACTGCATCATGCTTGGTTCATTATAGATCAGAGGCTCTAATACAGCCTTCAGAGTACAGTATTACGATTTTTTCCCCTGGACATAATTATGTATGAAAATCATTTCTAAAAAATTACTAGCCTTTTGACAAGGCCTAGCGACTCAGGTTATTTTCAGTGGCTGAGACGAGACTAGCCAGCGACGAAGAGAGCTAGAGATACCCGAGTGAAAGCGCGATCGAGCGACGCAGTCGTAAGGCCTTTTGGAACCTGGCTTTCATTGCTCTGCATGAATTATTCATGAGTATACATTAGTATGTTATAATACGCTAACTTTGAATTATTGACCAATCGGAACGACCAGCACCCAGCTGGGTTGTTCGTGATTCGTTCATTATCAAGACATGTACGTAAATGTAAAAGACGTTAATAAATTTTGCTTGCAAGACGATTATAAATGATAAATACAAAATATCACATTTAAATGTAATTTGGAAGGCAAAATTAGAATAAAATAAGAAGCCATTGATGTGTTGAGCTAAAAATCATAAGTCAGATTACTGAAATTCCCGTGTATATAAAATGAACCAGTCCGGCTCAATGTTTAAGTCTTGAGTTCTAGTCCATTTGTCAAAGAAATTGCTTTGTATCATTCTACTCATGTTCATTCAAGTTTACTGTGTGCGTGATGAATAATAGCCTTGACAAAAATTGTGACTCCCGAACAAAGGCAATTTGCACTTGCAGAGAAAAATCAATTTTATTTACATTGTGCAGGTTGATGCTAGACACCAGCCAAAGTTTTGCTGGATGGCTGTCAGTACGTTTGTTTGCGAGTGGACCAACGTAATTTCGGCGTGATGGTTAGGGAATTCTTTCGAAAATATTACATGAAAGTTTTGTTATTGTCGTCTTCCCAAAATAACAAATTATCATGGAGGAAAACTTTGACGAGTGGAGTAAAACTACAACTTCCATGTGCAAGTTGAATTATTCAGTAAATATTTCGATTGTAAAATAAGAATTTAAATGAAACAGATGATCTTCAATCATGAAAATTGCTTTCTGTCTGACTGTGACTGTGAGTGTGATGGGGGATTTTATTTTATTTTTTAAATCTTTTTTATTTCTTTATTTTTTGCTGCCAGGTTGTCATGCCATGCATGAGAAAGTTTGGTCAGAGCCACTTTTTCAGCGAATCTGCTTGGCTCTTCATGAGCGAGACCAAGGGTGAAATAACAACTATCACTGCATGAAGCGGTACCGGAGCCCAAAGCCGTCCGGGTCGCGTCTTTTTTTTCCCTACCGTTACTGCGTAAAATTGCAGAACTTCACTCAGGCAGCGACTAGTGCGAGAGGCTATTATCAATATAGAGAATATGATTTACGCAGTACACCCGCACTACGCATGCGCGTGGACTTAGTTCGTCGATCGCGTCGGCTTGCAATGCATGTGATATGGGCTAGCTGCGTACACATAATGTAAGCTAGATTTGAAGAAAAATAACTATATCAAAAGTCACTCATACTTTGTGGTAGAGAATTATTGAAAATGATTGGTCTTAATTTGAAGTTATTTTTACAAATTTTAGATCTAAAAAAAGTTAGGGCCTAACTATAAAATTATAGGCCTAGGGCTAGGGCCTAGTCCTCCTAGATCCAGCCTATATCCATGATATCAGCGTAAGTATTCGTACTAGGCCTAGCCTACTACTACTAGTTGGAGACGTCAGAAGTCCACGCGCATGCGTACTGCGTGTGTTCTGTGTAGCCTCTCGCACAAGTCGCTTCCTGAGTGAAGTTCTGCAATTTTACGCAGTAACGGTAGGGGAAAAAAAGACGCGTCCGGGTCGGGGATGTGGAGTCCGTTGTTGTGGTACTGGTGCCTGCAGTTTGCGTGCGAAGAAAGTCCGTACACCATGGGATAAATAGCTAGCACTTTTGGGAGACTACTGACGATCCATGAAGGCTGAAATCTTCAAGCTTTCGCGAGGTATATTCCGTACTTTTCAGCAATAATTCGTCACAAGCCATGGTCTAAAACATTGCCATATAGCTATAGCAGTCGTGCCGCCGGAGTACAATTCAGCGATCGCTCATTTGAATTTGAATTTGCATACCAAATATATGCTGACGTCATGCGATGATACGTTCGCTGATTGGGTTCTACCCTTTTTGGGTAGCAAAAACAAAAAGCCAAGTTCCTAAAGGCTCCGTGGCCAAACGAGCTTGCGCGATTAGTCTCATTCTAGTCGCTCGCCGTCTGATATATAAATCACATCAGAGTCTACATGGGGACACGGAGCCTTGGCTAAAGGCTAATAATTTACATGCTAGCATTCTATGTCGAGTAAAATTTTTAGGATTCACAAGCCTGAAAGGCCAAAAAACTAAGCTAAACTTAATCTTTTTCGCAGTGTTAAACACAGTACTTGACGCCATCTCTTGACCATACTTGAAACATCGTCATCACAGAAAAGGTCTCGGGCAAGCATAGAAGTGAATCAGATTTAGAATTCTCATTCAACATGCGACTTGAAAGTCAGTTCACTGTGTTTGACTGGCCTGCGGTCACCTGAAGAAGAAACAATACTATTCCCTTAGTCCTTACTCATTTTCAGAGGGAGTGAATAACTTTTATGCTACTTTAATTGATGGAGAATGACATATACCGTATATATATTTTAAATGCTTGTTTCTGCAATATGTGGAATCGGTGACAGAGTAGGAGGGGGACGGAGGACTCGGGGCACATACCCTGCTCATAAATTGATACAGCCTATAATAGTCCGGGCTATAATTGAGGGAAGTGCCACCTGGAGAAGGAGAAATTCTCATGTGGTTTTTCTAGACCAGTTTTTCATGGGGAACAAGAATATCTGAGGTAAACAGGCTGTGTCCTAAGAACTTTTCCGAGAGGGCGCTTTTTTCAAAATGGCCGAAAAATCCCATATAAAGTGTGTATATAGGTTAAATAAGTGTCTATGGGGCATGTCTGACCACTTTTTGTATTAGTTTTGATTAGAGTTGTTCATAAAGAAGCTACATTTGTATTATAGAATATCTAAAGAGGTCAAAATGTGCTAAGCATGCTAAGTATCCAGTAAAGTCTACCACTCCTTCTAAAATTCATCCAAATCTTCATTTTAGACTTACAGTTATCGATTTTTCACATCCACTTACAGAAATATGATTCTCATCGTGTAGTGTTAATCAGTATGCACCATTGGCGTAAATCCCGGGGGATGGGGGGATAAATCCCCCCCCCACACACTTTTTCAAGAGGGGGGCATGGCGTGTACAAATATTCCCCCTCATTTTTAGGAAGAATAATTGTAGTTAATCAGCTAGTGAAATTTTTCGTAAAAATATCATAAACAACGGTCATATCGTGGAATTTTAATTTGAAATGCTCTTGAAACCCCCCCCCCCAAAGTGGTTATTTTTGGCTCGCTCGCTTCGCTCGCTCGCATAATTAAAGAATTATATTTTTGTGAGGGTCTGCTAAGGGGAGTAAGTGTGTGTGTGTATGTGTGTATACTTAAGTGTGAGTTCACGCAAGAAATCTGGGCAAAAAGGTCGATCATTCCCCCCCCCCCTCCTCAAAACGGATTTACGCCGGTGCTATGCACCATGACATGACATGACATTCCTAAATTTCCGAGACTCTAATTAACAGAATCAGCAAAACCTGCTGAAAAATGATATATGGAGTCAACGAACGGAAAATTGAATCAATCTTTCTACTTTGAAGTCGCAAACGTACCCCTCCTACGTAAAGGCGTATCATTCCTTGAGGCGATGTAGTATGCAGGATGCTCAATGGGATCTAATCATCTTTTTAACCTTAACGTTCCTTTTATCTTTCCTCTCTCAAACGCTCTTTCTCTCTCTCCTTCTCTCTCTCTCTCTCTCTCTCTCTCTGTCTCTCTCTCTGTCTCTCTCATTCACTCACTTTCTCCTCTCCCCACACATTTGGAATTAAAAGTTCAATTTCGCACCCTAAATGCAACACTGGCAGCACCTTTTTGGGTACAATCTTGCACCCTACATGAAAAAGGTGCAAATAAGCACCCTTTTGGCTTGTTTGCACTCGAAAATGCCCGTCTGCACCCTTAAAGATGCAGCTTTGCTTTTAAAAGGGTGCAAATTTGCACCTTCCCTAAAGGGTAGAAGTCTCTACCCTTAAAGGTGCAAAAGCTTAGGGTGCAAAGTTGTACCCATAAAGAAGCTCCTAGTGTTGCATTTGAAGGGTGCAAAACGCGGAGACGTCTCCAAAATAAGCTCTCACCAAAGAGACGTCTCTGCAACAAGTTTCAAAATAATTATGTAGGGCGTTTGCAGTATCATGCACCTGACTTGAACCAGGAGGAATGTCAGCACGCGTTCAGTCACGTGGTTTCTAAAGTGGGTCAGACATCGTCAGGTAGAGTCGCGGAGACGTCTCTGCAACGTCTCATCAGTCTTTCTGGTCTCCTCCTGGTCTCCGCGACGTCTCTGAGACGTCTCTGAGACGGCTCAGAGACGTCTCGGAGATATCGCGGAGACGTCTCAGCAGTCGCGGATATAATTAGTCTCCGCAACTAATGGATACGTCTCGGAGACGTCGCGGAGACTTCGCAGAGACTGTAAAAAAGTCTCCCAAAAAATCGAGCATGTTCGAATTTTTTGCGACTTCTCGGAGACTCCATAATTTTCAGGAGACGTCTCAGAGACATCGCGGAGACGTCTCTGCAACTAGCAAAATCTGGAGTCGCAAACTAGTCGCGAACTAGTTTCAAGCCCAGTGAGATACCCCCTTTAGTGTGCAGTGTGGTCATGGCCACACGCAGCGGGGGGGGGGGGGGGGGCAGTTGCCACCCGCAGAAATTTTGAAAACTTATACTTTTTTTTACTGAAAATTTTCACAAAATCCACGAAAAGTGTGTACCAAATCCTTTATTTTCACTTTCAAAAATGCAAAAGCGCCCTCATTACCAGCTCGGTCGCCTCGCTCCCTTGCTTTTAATCTTTTTCGAAAATTTTTACGCGTCTTGCCTCCCCAGGAAAAATGTTCTGCGTACGGCCCTCAGTGTGGTGATGGTGTGGTGTGTGCGCATGCAATATCCTAATGTATGGAACACAGGTGTGTGTTTGGGGGGGGGGGGGGGAGGGATCGGCGGAGTGAGAATGGAACTAGCCCTTTATATCCCCTCTATAGCTATGATGATATTTGCTCGTTGTTACAGGTTGTTATTATTCATGATAACAATAAAAATCAATATGGTATACGCAAGATGAAGTCTGTAAGCCTGATGACCACTTTAATTTTGAAGGGGAGAGGAGAGGAGAAAGTGAGTGAGTGTCACATGATAGCCTACATGCAATGTTGGCTCTATAATGCGTGACTTCATTACTTGATGCGTTGATACAGCATGACGATTTTAACATAATCTCCATGAAATTGCTGTATTTCACAATAATAACACTGGAAGAGTCGAGAAAGAGTAGCAGACTGACACTTAATCGATGAAATTAAGTTTTCTTTCAAGATAATGGGAACACTCACGCAGTGGGCGCTCTTTGTATAAATTTTCAATGTGTTCGGGGTTGCGTTAACAGAGGTTGGAGAGAAAGAAAAATAAGAGGAAGAAAGACAGAGAAGGACACACACATAAAGAAAGACAGAGAGAGGCAGAGAGAGAGAGGGGGGCATAGATGACTGCTTAGTAGTCTCAGTGTGGGGGAATTTAGATCATATCATCAATGACATATTTTTCCTTTCGGTCAAATTTTCAAAATTATTTACAGAACTTTAAAGACTACAACAAAGGGACAGAAAGAATTAAATGTGAGAGTGCAATTAAGCATGGGGGGGGGTATAGCCTCATTAAATTATTCCCCTACTACTCAACCGTCGTGATGCCCATGACAGTAACAAATTCATATTGTTCTAAGTAAAGTTCTATTAGTGAAGTCTTTAGTCTGAAACAAATAGCTTAAAGTGATTACACAATGGTAAATTTTTTTTTGATATATGATGGAGAATAGAATTCTATGAAGAATAACAATAAAAATTTGATGATTTTCAATCGAAATCAGTGCATTTTGGCTAATTTTCTCATTAAAAGTCAAGAGTTTACCAAAACATTTGAGTATGAGGTATGACGTAAAAGTGGGTACCCAGCTTCGCGTATTGTAGTTGTGCTGCGCGCTAGACTGTACAATATGTATTATACCTTGCACGCATTTTGTTAGAAATGCGCGACAAGGTACCCACTTTGACGTCATTCTGACGTCAAAGTGGGTACCCAGCTGAAACTGGGTCACAGCTGAGGGGTCAAAAATATCCTGAAATCTTACCACATTTGGGGGTTTCCTTGGTAATACAACTTTTGAAAAAAAAATAGGCAGATGATTTTCTGCTAATGAAATCATGCTCTTTTAAATGAACTAACATTTTTTCAGCATTGGGTACCCCCTTTAAAACTCAATTGCTTGCGTAACCAGAAGAAATGGCGTGCTCGTTTTCTGAGCGCGCATCCAGAATCCGTGCGGCAACATCCATTAAAGTAGTAAACAGAGGTAATGTACAACAGTAATTAAGATGAGCGATGTGCGAGAGTTTGAAATTCGATCCAAATAAACTGACTGTTTGTTCTTTATGTGATATATGATTAAGTTGTGTTGGTTCACTCGAAAGTAAATGGTCACTTTTGCATTCATTTTCCTCTACAACTAGCAAGCGATCAATTAGCGCGAACTCTCTGCTTTGTATTTTCGAAGCCAATCACAATTTCAACGGGTAACCCATAAAGAGCTGCCTTTCGTGCTGTTCAGTCATTATCTCTGTTTCTACCAGACGCGAGATACCTACCACACAAATTCGCCGACTGATGACTATAAACGACGTATCAACGAATAAGAACGCATACCTTTGCGAAATAATCTCAATTTGCTAAAGGAAAATGGAGAATATAACTCTACCAACTGAGGAGGGCAATTATACCAATGAATCGTGTGCCGGGTACGAGAATGCTACCGGTTGCTACGGGAACGTCACCGAGGAGGCAGAGGTACCGGGAACAAGCTGGGATGATGCTACGTGGATTCTCACTAGTGCTTTTGTTATTTTCACCATGCAGTCTGGTGAGTAGGACCCCCAAAATATTTTTAAATTCTTATGAGCAAAAGATTTGAATAAAAGTATGAACGTAGAGTGAGCTTGGTAAAGAAATGTAGGAAGAGAAGAGAGGGAAGGATGAAGATGAGAAAAAAACATATTGGGAAAGGAGATATTATGTAACCCTACTCATTCTCATAGAATTTTTTTTAAATGGAGAGACGAAAATTTCTAAAAGAAAAACATGTTGATGTATTGCATTTACTTTGAAAACAGAGAACATCAAATTTATTTCGAATACAGACTAGTCATTTTCTTATTTAATACTTTGCAACACATAAGAGCAAAGCCTATTCATGTTGATTCGAAATGTTTTCGTCTACTTCATATTCAAGTTCGTTGACTTTCCTCTTTTAGTACCAAATTGGGAATCACAAATCTCAAAATACTTTATTATTGACAAAACTGACAAGTACTGAAGTATAAATTACGGTAGAGCAGTGATTGGAAGAGCGTCAGTTTATTTACAGATGGTTATGCCACTGGCTTTTGCAAATAGTCCGCCATTCTGTGATGTTTCTCTTCCGTCTTTCTTTCTTTCGTTCTTTCTTTTTCGTTTTTTAAAAAACCATTTTCACATCTTGAGTTTTCTTTTTCTGAGTTATTTCATACATAAATTCACCTTCATTACCAACCGAAATACTTCTACACGATATATTTCATCTCTCATCTCATTTTTGTTTTTTATATTTTAAACCTTTGATCCATACGGCTTTACGGCATGACCTGCACTATACGCCAATGTCTCCTGTCATTATGCCGAATAATATTTTAGTTCATGTGGAAAAAAGTGTGAATGTTGAAAACGACATGCTTCTTTGTTTAATACAAACATGTTTCTCTCTCTCTCTCCCCCTCCCCTGGATGATATTAATTGTATTCCCTTTGTAGCTAACCTCCAATGTACCAAGAAATGCAGACTGTATTGATTAGTGAAATAAGTGTTGTGTATTTTGTATTTGTATTTGTGTTTGTTTTTATTTGGACTCTTAGAAACCAAACATTTCTAGGATGGGTAAGAATGGTAAGAACGTTAAAACACAAACACCACCTGGCTGCATCCCCGATGAAAATATAGTCAAAATGTACAGATTTCATTAACAAATATAAGTCTATCATAAAGCAAGTTTTATATAGCAATGAAATATATTACCAAAGAAAATATGACGTTAGAGTAGACAAATACAATGGAAACTCAGTATAGCGAGGTCCTTGGGACCATCAAAATTATCTTGTTATAGCAGGAATCTTGTTATATCATGGTTTAAAAACAATAAAATATAAAGAGCTGGGACCGAAATATTACCTTGTTATATCAGGAATGTTATTATATCAGATCTCTTGATATCGAGTTTTCACTAAGTACTGCAAAACAGCATACTGGTAGCTTACATGAGGTAAAAGCAAACAAAATATTGAATTTGTGAAAACGAGATTAAGCCACATATTCAGAGAGTTGCACAAAGGTTGTCGTATGTCAAGCTTTTATAACTACTACTTGTATCTGATAGGTCATGAAGCATTCATTAACAACTATGTTTTCTTTGTTATAGAGAAGGTTGTTACGAGGGTTGTAAGTACTGTACCTGGTAAACCAACTGATCTCAGTGGAAAAGAAAGAGATTTTTATTTTTCAAGCGACATGCAGAAGTTAAAAAGGAAAACAATTTTTAATATCCAAAATCAGCACAGAACAATATCTCTCAAAGGATTTCTTTTCAAATGTTCTCCTTCCTAAAATCTTGATGTATGTGGTATGCACTCATTTCTATCATTCAATCATTACACTAATTTGTATAATTTCTATAATTATACTTTACTTCAAAAGACGTAAAGTAAGAGTTATTTTGTATATCTCTAAGGAACTCAAGAATCATATGATACCATACCGTCGTGTGATTGTTTTTTTTTTAAACTTCAGGTTAGATTTTAATCTGAATTTGAATTGAATTTGAACATCATTCTTTATAAACATAAACATGGCTCGACAAATTGATATGGTAATGTTAAAAGATCCAAACATAGAATAGCGTGACCAGAAAATATCCTGCAGAGCTAATCGAATAAAGTATTCAAAGAAATACATGTAAAAACTGGACAAACATAAAGTATTTGGAAGATCCATATTTGTTGTGTGGATGAAGCTGAACCAGGAAAGAACGTTTATGGCAACAATGTCACACGTTGCAGATAACAAGATTCATGACGTTAATTCTATGCCGATTACAAGGTTAGTTCTATAAAGTAGAGCTTATTCTGTCGTGCAAATGCAAGAACAGTAGGAGTCAAGCAAACCAAAGAGCACGAGGTCATATTCTCAACTATGTTTGACAGAGGAACTTCCTTAGGGTCCATGAGTTCGTGAAGTGTCCTACCTTGAAGACTGTACATAGAGAGTCTTAAACAATCTGACCTAAGTCGTATACTCGCAATGAATACTCTGTCCATTGAGTCCACTGCTGCGTACAGGTGTTCATGGTTATGACTCGCTGTGATAGACGTGATCACGTGACCTTCCCTGTCAATGAATGTAACGGCGCCAGGTTTGCTGCCCCGGGTGATAACGACCATAGGCCCACTCTTCATCACACAAATCCTCTCTGGTTTCATGTCTCCTGTGGGGACGACTTCTTCTGGAATCGATTTCTCACCACCGAAGATGTAGATCTCTGGATTGCCATTGACGGCGTAAATGTTGTCGTCACTGTCACTGCAAATGCGAAGAAAGTAATTTCCTTTCATACATCTGTACTGGACACCCGAGGATGAGCCATCTGGATTGAATAGCCGTAAGGTTTGACTACCATGGGACACAGCAACTCTGCTGTCTGTAAGTTTAGTTATGTCACAGACTTCGCCAACTGCAGTTGGCAGATATTGTTCTGATTTACCAGACAACCAGATGCACTCAGAACCGCTTTTGTTGGATCCATATCCTACGTGAACAGTGTCTTCAGACGTTGCTGTCATACCCTGAACAAAGGCGGAAAGAGATATCACTCTCATGACTGCCAGGGTGTTCTTAACTTTTCCTGTAAAGGAACTAATCCCAGTCGTACCTAAAGATTCCGGCGAAATCGGACTCTCTCTAGAATGTGTTCTTTCCCCTTGCTGTAATCGCACTATGCCTAGTTCTGGCAACCCATAGCTGGCCGGAATGAATCGCAAACACTCCACAGTCTCTTTAGATGCTCTGGTAGTGTCCTGGAATGTAGCTTTTTTGTTCAGGGCGTCATCCAGATCATCTGCAAGGATATTGCAAATTGTAATAGCTGATCCATCCATAAGCATTTTAGAACTGCTCTCAAGTTGTGACCAGTGTTCATCGATATAAGCAATCACTCTCCTGTGATTAGCAACATCACTGTCCAGTTTCTTGCTTTGAATTTCTTGAAGGGAATGTGCCCTTTTCAAAAGTCTTGTTTTCTTTTCAAGGAGCACTGTAACTTTCTTCTTATAAGCGGCACATATTTCCTTCTCTGCTTGTTCGGCTGATCTACATATTTCCATATGGTGCTCTTCACAAAGTCGCATTTCTTCAGCAATCATTTCCTTCATTTTCTTACATCGCTCACCAATATTTTCGACCCGTTGTCTAATATCGTTCTCGATAGCTTCCTTCTTTTCTATATCATGATCACGGTGTTCAGGATCGCGAATGCAAAATGGACACATTGTTATATTACACTGCTTACAATAAAATGTCTCATTCTCATTGTGTGTTATGCACTGTTTGGTAGACTGTTTAATAAGCAGTGCTTGTCTTTGATCATGTTGTACCTTTTCCACCAGTCCTTTGATGGCCACATTTGGTGCAAGACCCTGTATCATTTCCTTGCCTAGTAGAGTTAGCTTCTTACAAAGTGGACACTCTATGTTGTTGTAGGATCTGCGCGTCTTGTGATATCTGTCCAAACATTTTCTACAAAAGGTGTGTCCACATACCAAAAGAGTTGGGTCTTCGAAGGGTGCTAGACAAATGGAACACTTCAGATCCTCATAGTATGTATCATCTTCCAGCTTCTCAGCCATTTCAGCCATACTTCGAGTTCAAAGTGATTTCATCACGGGGATTTCATGAACAATTCATTTCCTTGTTACGTTCAACCTTCCTCTTGGCATTAGGATTGGTAACTGTTTTTGACTTGGAATGAAAAGGGACAAAGTCTAATTCAGAACAATGCACCTTTGGAAGAGTTAAACTTCAAGGCTGCGGTCTCTTCGTCCCAGGGGTATTTTTGTCATCCAAGATTGAGAAGAACCCAGGAATTCATTCCTGGAAATGGGAGTTCTGTGCATCCATATTAAGCTATACTTTTTAAAAGGGTATATAAATCCATACATTTGATGAGAATAATCCCTGTTGGTGAGCGATCCCACGGTATGAATGAATGCCTCGGTTGTATACATTCGCATTCCAGTAATGTAAGCCGATTGATTTCATAACGCATAATAGAACGTGTCCAATCGGCTTAGATCAAAGTTCAGAAAGGTGAAAAAGCAAATATAATCATCATCACGTCATCTTAAATTGAATTATGATTTAAAAGACACCCAATATTCCACGATCCAAATAATCTCCCCTTCATCATGCTTATGCCTTTGAATCTTGGAGGCGGCTGAATTCTAGTGAAGGTAAAATAAGCTGTGGAATTCATCATTATTTTTGTTACCATGTGAAAGAACATCCTACACTTGTAACGTCATAAGGTAATAATTGCTATTAGAATGTCCTTCTGCTCGAAAATGAATACGAATTAGCTTAAATCATTGATTTTATTTCAATATCCCATACGCTCATATCTGTCTGCAGTACTTTTCACTATTACGACAAGTTGTAAGCTTGTTTATGTACACTTAAAATTTTATGTCCAAACGATTTTTTAATTTTGAAAAAAATATCATTTCATCTAGTTTCCTCTCGATATTTTGGATGGAGACCGAAAAGCTTTAATAGTTGCCTGTCAAATTGTAAAGGAAGGAGGGGAAATATTACCGTGCGAAGAAGAAGAGAGAGAGAGAGAAAGAGAGAGAGAGAGATTGTGGGGTGTGGGAGTGTGTGTGTATTCCTTATGATTATCATTATTTTTACAGACGTGTATCAATCAGATATGATTATTTGCGTCTAGGCACCGACCTTTAACGTCACCATCCGAAGAATGCAGGACTCAGTCTCGAACCTTCGAACCTGGGTCCGCTGGGTCCGCTGAGTTGCATGTTTAATAATAGTCTCTTGCTTTAAGTGCTTTTAGAATTTCATAGGCCTCTGTATCTTGCACTTTTCTTGCCTAGAAGCTAGATCACAGTTTATGTCAGTATATTGTTATGAATCTTTTGTGATCACAATGTGCTCCACCTTTCATCTCATTACGTACGTGTTAATATGATAATGACATGTCATAAAACTTTACATGTAAACATTGGTGAAACAAGAATGAACATGATGAAAAACAAAGATGTACAAAGATGGGAGTGGAATACAACTAAAAGTTAGAAAGAAATGAAAGAGAGAGGGGGGGGGTAGTGAGAGATCGGGGGTGCAGTTGTGGAGATTGCTGGATCGTAGATTCGAGTTTTACCCGCCATGAATTTTGATTTCGGATTTACGCTTCATTTTGCTAATTACCATCGACAGCTTAGCTAAGTTCGACTGCACTGCGACCCCTCACAATGCTCACTATTTTTTCCTCCACCCCCCCCCCCTCCAATAAAGTTTCATTTCTACCACCGTAAAACAAAAATCCCAACAAATTGATCAAATTATTTTAATAATTTGTTCATGCGTACAGTGTACTTGTATATTTATCAAGAAAAAATGAATATGTGCATAAGTATGTTTGTTCATATTTTAATAATACCTGTAATTCCATTGTTCTTCTTTCTGTTGGAAATGAAATGAATACGCATTGAACTGAACAATATGCTCCCTTCCTCTCTTTTCATCTCAAACGCAGCTGCAGATATTTGTTCTAGTAAAACAGAAAAATCCATTTACTATTGCCATGTCAGAACTGTAATGTTGTTTAGATCATGGTGATCCAGGAGCGTGGATACGAAAAACACAGGATCAGCCATTGATATAAAAAACTGAATAGACGAATTTTCTTTTCACCCTTTGGTTCGTTGTGTTGGACACATTATGTTCGCAGACCCTATTCGCAAGGAATCAACCTATAGATCCAGTGAGCCGTGGCAAGATTGACGTGACCCTTTTTGCAAAAATTCTCACTGAAAATCTTAATCTATTCAGTACTTTTTGGTGAAGGTTATGCAAAGCATATGATATAATAATAATAATAATAATAATAATAATAATAATAATAATAATAATAATAATAATAATAATAATAATAATGATGATGATAATAATGATAATAATAATAATAATAATAATTAATAATAATAATAATAATAATAATAATAATAATAATATACAGTTCTTGTATAGCGCATATCAAATTATGATATAACATCTCAATGCGCTTCCAAAGGATAATGATGAACGAATGAAAGTCTATCAAAATACAGCCATGATGATTATAACTGTATAATGCAGACCACCAAAATGTTGAAACTCAAGATTATCATTATTTTGCAAAATTCAGAATAAATCATTC
>CM057156.1:4415750-4453250 GCA_029962745.1 Echinometra lucunter
TTATTTTGCAAATTCAGAATAAATCATTATCTATGTTTATTACATCGATTATGTACCCCGGCTTTAGTTATGCAACCGTTGCGCTTCGTGCTTCAAGGAATAAATCCTACCAGGTACCCAATTACTACACGTGGGTCGAGAGTGGCAAATTATAGGGACTGATCTGAATCATGTAAAGAAAGGGCCATTTTCTGAATTTTGATGCTTTGCTCTTTGTCTCATATCTAGTAATTCCTTTTTGCATTCACCTGTTTGTTACACATTGTTGTGCTAAAAGAACTGTGTTTTTATGTTATCATGGTTATGTTGGCATTAAAAAAATATATTTGTAATTTTTGTGCTCTGTATCCACGGTAACAAACACCATGGTTACAGCTGTATGCCATACTGACAGGTAACAATTCATCAGAAATATATCTCGCAATCGGTACATTTCTGTCTGCGCAAATTGTAGAGTTCCCGTCGAAAGTCGGGGTTCGATCCCCGCGGTACGGCACTTATGCCCTTGAGAAAGGCATTTTTATCTACATTGCTTTTTTATCATACATCAAATAAATGAAAATGCTATAGGCATTATTGATGCCAACGTTTGCACTTGTTTTTTAAACAAAAAATTATAACCATTGGTCTAGCGGTAACATGAATGGTCAGGTCTTTGTCTTCGCCTACAAACTGATTCTGATCGGACTCAGGTTTGAGTCTGAGTCACGTCTTTCGGATGGTGACGTCAAATGTAGGTCCCAGATAAACAATCATATCTGATAGATTTTTTTTCCATAATGTTTTTATTAGAGATTTCATTCAAAATAAACATCAATACATCCATGTAAATCAATATAAGCAAAATGATATAATGCAAGTCTTCATTTTGTTTCCATAGCATATTTTCTTAGATAAAACATCAGTTAATGAGGAAAACAAGGAGGAATGAAACCCCTTATATACACATATATATGAAAAAACAACAACAAAAACATGCATACACACATACACCTTTATCCGTCTACAAATTCCCAACTACACACGCACACAAACACACCCACACACACACGCAGCATTCATTCTCCTGAGGACGGTATGAACATGAGAAAAAGAATAACATGGGGTAACATGAAGCCTTCTACCGCCATTACGTTTTACCACAATGGAAACCTTCAAAGGATATCTAATTTTTGGAAGGGAACCAAAACCCTCAAGTGAAGCAGTTTTTAAATAAAAACTGAGACAGAATAAACACATCAACGTAAATTTGAACGAAATCGGGCACCGAATAAGAAAGTTATGGCTATATTAATTTTTTATTTGACATTCTTTTTTGACACTACCATAGCTATACTGATGACATCATTTTTTTGTGGACAACTCTCAGTATAATTTATACACACAAAATCAAACAATTTCATTTTGCTTAAGTATGCACATTCTCTTAAGCCAAACCCAAGATATATCATGTAGAAGTGTTTTCTCAAAAAAAAAAAAATTGGGATATAAAGACAATAAAACACGTGGTCTTCATGAAAGAGAGAATATATGAAATTCTGTATACAAAACATGTAGAGAGTTGTCCACATCTCATATTATCAACATCTATGGCAGTGTCAAAAACAGAAAATGTCAAATAGGCATAACTTTCTTACTCCATGTCCGATTTCATTCAAATTCTTGCTGATCTCTTTTATTCTGTCTCAGCTACGATTTAAAAACCGCTTGAGTTGAGGGGGTTTGGTTCCCTTTAATGCAAACGTGTTCTATCTCTCTCTCTCTCTTTCCCTTTCCTTCTCTGTCTGTCTCTCTCTCCCCTCTTCTCTCTCTCTCTCTCCCTTTTCTTCTCTGTCTCTCTCCCCCTCTCTCCCCTCCCCTTCTCTCTCCCTGGATGATATCAATTCTATTCTCTTTTTAGCCAACTTCCAATGTACAAAAATGCAAATGCATGATACTTATTAATCAGTGAAATAAGTATTTTGTATTTCATATTGTACTTTTTTAGACTCTTAAAACCACACACTGGAGTAGACCATACTGCAATACATTATCATAACAGTTATACTGGTAACATAAAAATACATTTGGTAAAGCAACACAATGAATTGTGAAAACGAAATTATACTATATTCAGCGAGTGGGCAGTACGTATGTCAAGCAGTAATTATCATGTGTTCATATCATAACTCTATTTTGGTCACGAAGCATTCACACACAAAAAATGTTTTCTTTGTTAGAGATGATTAGAAGTTTGTAATTTCTATACCTGTTAACCAACTGCTCTCAGACAGTGGAAAAAGAAAGATGATTTTCTTCAGGCATATGAGAAGTAAGAGGGAGAAAAACTGGTCTAAATTATTTCAGGTGTGAGGATAAGGACTCTTTGCCGCACAGAGCAATATTCCGATTTGTGTGACCTCAGTGTTTTGATTATGCTATTAATTTGTCTCTTCTACTTTTATTGCTTTAGTATCGCTATGACCTTATTACTATACATAACTAAGTTTCCGGGGCTTGCCCCTCACAAGCATTTGCTTTTTTTTTTTTAGCTTGCCCCTCCGTTTTGCTATATCCTAATTTTCTCAGTCTGGTCAGTGTTATTTATAGTATCTCATACAGTCTATTCTTTATTTTATGTCATTTCCATTACTTTCGTCTCATTGAAAGTGTATTCTAATTTTGTTTGTATATAAGTGAAACGGAAAAATAAATCAAATCAAATCAAACAAAGGAGTGTTTTCAAAATTAAGCATTCATTCGGCTTGTTTATCAGTGCTCTGTCTTCATATGGGAGATCGATTTGGAAGACCCCTAACATTCATTCTACCCTGATTACCATGGTACTGATACGGTAATGAACTAAGTTCTCATTTTGTCAGCAGGATCATTATACTAATCTCCATAAATTCTATCAGTATACCTCATAGTTCATAAAGTAAGAGTTCATTTGTATGTCTCTTAAGAACTTCAAAGCCATGTGCGTCGTTGGTGACCTATGATTGTGTTTTGAACTTGAAATTAGATTCTGATTTGAACTTCATTCTTCATAAGCGTAAAATATGGTTTCAAGAAATTGATATGGTAATATTCAAGGATTCAAACATGCAATAGGATGACCACAAACTATCTTGAAAAGCTAATCGAGTACAGTATCTGAATATGTACAAACTTGACAAACATTTAGAAGATCCATATCAATTGTGTGGATGAAGGAGAACAAGGAACAAAGGGTTTAAAGTAATGTCACACGTTGCAGATAATGAGATTCATGCACATGCAGATTACAAGTTAAACCTATGAATCAGAGCCATCATGCAAATCCAAGCTAGAAGTCAAATAAAGCGGAGAGCAGTTGGTCATATTCTCAACTGTTCTGGGACAGATCAGAGGGACTTTCGTAAGGTCATAGAGCGTCCTACCTTGAAGACTGTATCCTGTATGACTTGAGAGTTTCAGATAACCTGACCGAAGTCTTACACTCTAGAATACTCTAGATCATTCAATGTGTCCACTAACTGCCACAGCGTCCTACCAGGTATATGACTGGCTTTGATAGATTTAATCACGTGACCTTTCCTGTCAATTAATGTGATAAATACCATACACCCACCCTTGTCACACAAATCTGTTTGGGTGTTCCTTTCCATTATGGGGATGACTTCATCTGGAATCGAATTCTTATCGAGTTCCTATCAAGTTCTCATCGAGTTCTCATCGAGTTCTTATCGAGTTCTTGCGTCATCTTTAGCACAATGAAGCAGCACTTAAATGGAAGAAGAAGAAGAAGATGTAATTCATCATTGCCACTGCAAATATGGATAAAGATTTGTCATTCTAAAATTTGCATTGGACACTCGAGGCTGGGCCATCGAGATGGAAGGAGAGTAGAATTTTACTTCATTTGAGACATAGGTTCTGTGCCGCCGGTGAGCGTAGCAATGTCAAAGATCTTACCAACTCTAGTTCGATTCAATTCAATTCAATTCAATTCAATTCAGTTCAGTTGACAGATATTGCTTGATCAACCGCTACAAGTAAAGAACTGTGTCTTCAGATACTGTTGTCATAACCTGGACAGATGCAGTGAGAGATATTACCCTTCTCATGCTTACGACTCTGAAGATCAACTGTCTTTAATTTCTTCTTCGACAGAAGCGATTCCAGATACCCCCAATAATTCTTTTCCAACAGCGCCCTGCTCGGAATTTTTCGGACAGACCATTCTTTTACCATGCTCAATCTTGACCTTGCCAAATACCAAGAACTTATCGGTGGCCGGAGAAAAAAACTATAACCTTTCCGGTTGCATCTGATTCTTTTGTGGTTTCTTCAAAGTTTTCTTCTTGTGTTAACAAATCTTCAAGTTCATCCCGACAATGCACTGACAATAGCAATGCTGGACGCGTCCAGGACATTTTAGATGTGTTTTCACGTTGCAAATAGAGTCCGTCGATATCACTTATAATCTTCTATGGTTATGATGTCACGGTCCAGTACAGAGCTTTGTAATTTTTTTAGTTCTCTGTTTCTTTTAGAACTTTATGCTTTTAATGCTGGACGTCTCTTTCAATTTTGTTGTTGAAAAGCGTTACTAATTTCAAATCTCTGCTTTTTGAACTGAAGAATGTAATTCCTTTCTGTGTTCTTCACATATGTCGATTTTCTTTTTTCAATTTTTTTCTTCCTTCCTTCGCATCGCCGAAATAAGTTGTCGGCCCGCCCTCACATTTTCTCGATGTCCTCTTTCTTTGATATCTTATGTCCTTGGTGGTCTCTACGAAGCAGGTAAACATATATTTCCTCGACAGACCGTGCAATAGATGGTCTCTTTTTCGGCGTGCCTTGAACATAAATTAGTGCATTGGTTGGTGAGCAGTTGTTGTCTTTCATCATCTCTTATCTGGTCCACAAGTCCGTTAATAGCTATGTTTGATGGTAGACCCATTACTTCGTGCCCTTTTATCAAGAGGCGTAACCTTTCTGCAAAGGGGACACTCTATGTCATTGCACGCTTTATGCGCCTTGTCACATCGCTCAAGCTTCAAACAGCTCCTGCAGAAAGTGGTCACAGATCAAAAGAGTTGCGTTTTCAAAGATATCGAAGCAAAGAGGGCATATCAGTTCTTTAAACCGATCTCCTTCCTCTTTCGAAAGCCATAAGCATATGTATGAAAATGAGTCCCAACTACTGTGACGACCGTCAGTGCATGCAGATATAACATTTCAGTATCCTAACGTCAACATACATATTACTTTATGCATCCGTTTATTTTGTGCTGCAATGCCTGAAGTCCGAAGAAAAAACTCGGTAGAATTGAAGTAAAAGATGCTGAAACCAGAAGTTACAATAGAGTATCAATTCCAGTCCTTGAGTGCATTGTAGGAAATGATCTTTTAAACGATTACCACCAATAGACATGTTAGAATACAAATGCATTGTCACATGCTCTTGTATTGCCATTGAGGGAGGTGATATTGGGCCGTGTTTTGGGGTTTTTTTTTTACCAATTGTTAACGTACGATGCTCTCGCATAGGTTTAGCGGCCCAAAGTTCGGAAGAGACAACGCCAGTGATTGTTTAGGACTATTTTTTATCGCGTGATTTCCGAATTTCAAAGACACCAAGATTTTTTTCTTATAGTGCCGTATTACGTCGTTCATGCTTTGACCTTATGGAAGGGTGGGTATGCTTACAAGAGCCAGAAATAGCTGTACGAAAACTTTTATGAGATGATCGATATTTACGAGGGGAATTATACAGGGCGGCCCCTGCCATAAAAAATGCCTACTTCGTTCATGTGGGCCAAATTCCACTGGTAGTAAATGGGAATCTCTTTAGACGAAAAATGATACTGAATGATATTAATTGTCAAACTTGGTTGTGTTTTTTCTTTCTAGTCGTATTTTTATGAAAATATCCCTTTACCAAAAGGAAAGTGCAATTTTTCGTTTGTTTGTCTATACAAAGAAAAAATGATAAATTATTTGCAATTTTTAGGTTCATAAATAAGCAAGCAAAATAAAGTAAAACACAGCACACACAAAAAGCAAAAAACATGAAGTCAGTCAGAGATGGAATTTGTGTTTGGGTTAACCCTAGCATGCCAAGATGCATAATTTCATGCCATTTTCAACTACATTAAGCTATCAAAAACGCCTGATAGAAGAGAAATGTTGTGGAATGTTATATTAGTGTTCAATCTGATGTTATTACAGCGTGCCCAAAGCTGAGGCATATTCTGAAACTGATATCTGATGAAGGAAAACCGCCGCAGGATGTCTTTAACCAATGCTTGCTTCAACATTGTTCGCAGAACGCGTCTAGAACGAAAAGCACCAATTTTAACGAATTTGGGATATACATTTTTCTCCTCAGTAGATTCCTCATCCTATTTGTGCTGATGAAAATTTTGCCCCCACATTCGTTAAAGTATGCACCCAGTTTATTTTTTTTTTTTCATGGGCCACACTGTGTGTATTTAATACAATTACATTGGGAAGAATGACTGTTGGGATGACATGAGCAAAGTGTGATGTGTATTTTATCAACCCATCGGATACAAGGCTTGTCCAATATCAGCACATAAGTAATAATAAATATTAATGATACATAGCACTCAGGTCACGAAGCCAGCCTATACCGGGTGTCCCATAAAAGGGGAACGGCGGATTTCCGTACTTTACCTTCAAAAAGTATGTAGTTGTTCCTACATCATGGGCAAAGAATCCTCTGCTGAAGAGAAAGATACCAAAAATCATTAAATTGTTGAATGAACTTTGATTCTATCCCCTATTTCTTAAAATTCCGTCATTTTCCTTTTTTTTTTGGCAACCGGACGAGAGTAAAAATTTATGTGTCGGGATGGCTTTTTATAAAACGATGTTTGAGGGATGTCCATTGATGCATGTGAATAACAAAACATGCCACATGAAAAGCCATCCCCGACACATTTCTGCTCTCATCTGTGGCCAAAAAAAACATGCGAAATTTGAAAATTACTGTATTTTAAGAAACGGGCATAGAATTAAAATTACTTCACCAATTTCAGTGATCCTGGTGTCATTCTCTTTCGTGGAAGATGCTTTACCCACTGATGTAGAAAAACTATCTACTTTTTCAAGGTAAAGTACTGAAAGACAGCCGTTTCCGCTTTTTCTGGGATACCCGGTATAGTGCATGTGGCAGGTATATAGCATGTACTGAGCTTACTTTGTAGATTCTCTGTTAAGATGCGTGACAAAAACACAAATCAAGTGCTCTGTACTCATGGCACATTTCCATTGCACACTGGCCATTAAAATAGCCATTAAGATTAAGATTGCCTGCGCAGAAATGAAGCGAAAACATGCGCTTGACAGCTATTCAACAGTTTGTAAAAATCAGTGGAATCAAGATGGACCTGTTTCCCCTTTCTATTCTTTATCTGTATTCTGTCTTTCTGTTGTTTATAATTTTGGAGGCTGGAGCCCCAAAGCTGACATGCAGGAGTACCCCAGTAGAGAGAAGAGAGAAAGAAAGAGACGGAGAGAGAAAGAGAAGGTAAAGGAAAAGGAGAAGAGATGAAATAGATCATGGCAGTAGAGAATGTGGAAGCGGGTTTTCCCGTGACAATTGATTCCCCTCCCCCCAACTTTACCCTTCCTTCGACTGAACTAAATCCAGGTCTCTGCACAGTTAACACATTCATATTTGTCCTCATGACTGATAACAATAACTTTAACTTGTAAAAGTGAAAAAAGAACACACACACACACACAAACAAGAAACTAAAAACAAACAATGAAAAAAATCCCCTAAAAACTAAAAACAAACACCCATAATTCCGACCTTTGATTTGTGATCATCAATAGCAAAAACTGCCTGCAAGTATTTGATATGTACATTTTCTCACTGCATTCATGTCCACACACGCATTTTTTTCCCCTGGTTGAAAGTTTTCTTTCTAACATTGAAAATTGATCTTTAGAAACTGACGATTCCACGGTACGATGCTCTAAGCCATAGAATGATAATTGCTGGAAGCAAATCGAAGATGGAGGAAAATAACGAACTCTTTTTTTTTTAAAGCAACTGCGTTCTAAAATGGCATGCAACACAGAAAGCATGAGGATCACCATCAGAACCTTAAAACCCCATTGAGAAATTGTTTTTATGCGTTTATATTAAAACTGGTGGTAAGGAAAACGTTCTATGAAATAATGGATGGTTTCATTCATTAATTTATTTATCTATTTTTGGTATAAAGGAATTTTTCAGAACTTCGACTTCTTTAGGGCACAAAATATATTTTCATAATTTTCATGAAAGCAACAATACCTAATGTTGTAATTATATGAAAGGGAATTTTGAATAACAATTTACTGCACATCATTTCAAGCGATGAATCATGTCTAGGATATCTATCCCAGCATACATTACCTATACTTAAGTTCGCATCACTTCTACACAGCATCTCGTGCAAGTGGGTTCTTACATGCCATTTCAAAACAAACTTGCACTGTGAATCCTTTATGAAATAATGCAATTGCAAGTTCATCACTTTACTTTTATTTCATGGAGCATCTCCTATAGAGTTTTGAATTCATCTTTACAAAATAGGTAAATTAACATGCTTATTAACTGACTGAAATGTTACATTCATATGGCTAATAATTTCTTTCTAATTAAGCCTTTGGTTGGGGTTTTTTTTTCTGGGACACACTATTCCAAGAACATTTCCTAAACCACCTTCAGTGTCTACAGTAGTGCCAATCACATTTGAATCTTTGAAACTTCATTTCACAATGTTGGAGATGCTCCATGATTTTTTTTTTTTTTTTTTTTTTTTTGTCGCTCTTTGAAAGGAATGCTTCCACCTCGACCTGTGTACTCTCTACAAAAAACAAAAAAAAAAAGGAGAGTGAAAAAAGAGAGTGCATTCATAGTGCATTCATAATGCATTCACAATTAAGAGTAAAAATTGTGATATTCACTCTTTACTCACTCTTTTTGGGATGACGTTAGTGATAATTCATAATCCTTGAGTGATCACGTAGGTCACCCCTCAAAGAGTGAACAGGAATGCTGGTTATCATAAAGTGCTTGCCGTGCTGCTTGTATTTCTGTATACTTTCTTGCAGATTAGAGTTACAGTGAAGATTCCTCTACTAACATGAGTACTATGGCAACCGTAATTTCCTTTCTAACACAAATATTAAATAGGACATAAAAATCGATCATACAAATATTTTGTTGTGGAAGATATATGAGATAAGCCAGGTGATTCGGTTGATGGATGATTTCGTTTTTACACATTTCATCGTGTAGTTTCTAACAGCATGTTGAAAGGTCAGCTCATAATTTATGTCTTCATATCGATCCAGAGGCTCAAATCAAATCAGAAACGTTCTTGAAATAATTCTCCCTGTGAAAATATTTATTTCTTTGCACTTTTACTTCCCGCAGGGGGTATATTTCAAGCGTTGTTTTATAAGGAAGTCTGTCATTTATGTCAACTCTTTAATAGACCGTCAGCATAGTTCCTTTTCTTCAAGTTTGATACACGTTTGTATTATTCTAGTAGAGAAATAACAAGGGCGGATTCTGACAAAACAAAAAAATCTCTGACAAGAATATATCAATCAACCAATCATCCAAGCAAGCCATAAATGAATAAATAGATAGATAGATAGATAGATAGATAGATAGATAAATAAATAAATAAATAAATAAATAAATAAATAAATAAATAAATGATTTAAATTAAAAAGTTATTTTTTTTAAATATGACTGATGATTAAAAGTGTTTGTTTCTTTCTGTTTATCTTTCGAAAAGGCAGTGTTAGAAAGGAATATTGAGGAAGAGAGACAGAGGGAAACAAAACTGAGAGAAATTAAATTCAAACAGAGAGGGAGGAGGGAGGAAGGAAGGGAGGGAGGAAGAGACGAACGTTTATGGGAGTGAAGTTCAAGGGTAACATTTTGATTGAGACTGGTCAGAAAACTAATTGACCAGGCTATTTATCTTCTGGTCTGCTCGTCGGAATAAAAGTGATACTTACCTCAAAAGAGAACAAAGAGAGCCAACGCAGTGATTAAACTCAAGGCGTGTCCTAATCAAGCTTTTCATTTAATTGACAAGTGGATTGTTGACATGACCTATTATATGGATCAAGGGCAAATTAAAGTAAAACGGAACTGCGTTTTCTTCGGCGTTGTTTACGGTGTTGATTCTTTCTCTAACGCTGATTTTTTTTTTCTAGTCACGGTAGTTAGCTACAGATCCACAATACTTAGATCCTTGAAAGAGTCCAGGTGCAAACATGAAATACGACTTATTCCATTTCCACTTGCTTCCTTTTAATTCCTATAATAATTAAAAAGGAAAAAAAAATCCCATGGCAAAACAGAAAATCACTCTCGGCGGCCGTGCATTTGCCATTGCTTCCCCCAAAACTGTGGAATAGCTTGCCAATTGAAATTCGAACTCTCCATCCCTAAATGTCTTCGAATCCAAGCTAAAATCATATTTTTTTCAGTTGAATATATATCTTCGTAGATTTAAGTAAAAGGAGTTCTGAACCTGCGCAGCTGAATATATTTTTCGTAGTAACTGCGCTATACAAATTTGTGCTTATTAAATTTATTAAAAAGTCTTCTGCAGTTTTTTGTCGCTAGGGGTGGGCCATCTTAAAAGAAAAAGAAGAAGAAGTGAAGAAAGGACCTAGCTACCAAAATCTAGGGCCCATAAATTGCCATACTTTAGGAATCTTTTCCAGGGGTTGGGGCGGACAAGAATATGCTCAATATTCGAGGAAGCACGCAAGCGAGGGAGAGAAGCAACAGAGAAGGGGATGGTGTCGGGAGGAGGGGGGGGGGGTATCTCCCTCCCACACAAGGGTGCTCTTGCATTTATATAATTGACATTGAAAGATCCGGTGCACACTTTGGGTGGAATTGTTGAAAAATTTTCAATGATATAAAATAAGACAAATAAATATTTCTGATCAAAATGAATGCAAATCTAAAATCCCAGTCTACAGTAAAGGGGGCTGAAAAGTTCAGGAGGGCAACTGTCCCCCCCCCCCCCCTCTCTCTCTCTCTCTCTCTCTCTCTCTCTCTCTCTCTCTCTCTCTCTCTGCTCCCTGCTGCGCACGGCCTTGGGCAAATAGGAGTAACTTGGCTGGCATTGTAGACATAATATAGGGCCCACTTTCCCCACGGGGGACCCATATACCGTTTGTACCCTGAGCCCCATCTAGGTCCCATATTGTTGTTGTTTCATAGGGCTAATAGGCTTTCCCATATAGAACCCACCAGAACCAGGTCACCTCGCTGGTTAAATCGAAGTGAGTTTAGTATTTTGACTTTCCTCGGCAAACCAGGATAAATGGTGATCAAAGCCCTGATATATCACTATGTTCTCATTTTTCATAACACTGCGTCTGTGCACGTCTAAATGTCAGTTATATTATCATGAGAATAAAGCACAAGTTCATTTTTTCTTTTAATTTGAAAGACCAAGGGAAATCGTGACGCGGAACGTATGACGAATTCCTCTACCATGTTAACCCTAATGAATTATTCACCTCTTAAGGTATGAATACATGTCTGTGCACATCAGAAATGAAGTAATAGAGCCTATTTCTCATTTCTATATAAAGACGTAGATATTACCAAGAAGGTACCTCCTTGATATTACCATGGAGGATATTACTTCCTTAACTAACGGGCGTAGTCTCCTTTAGCTTTTCAATGAGTTCTATTTCTCACTATTGTGCTAAGGTGAGTTAGGTCGCTGTAACTTTCTCCTTGATTGAAAGAAGAATGAACTCTTAAAATGGTCGAAGAACATTTGATAATGTAGAATAATTATTGGAGAAAATACATTTTTGTAAGCGTATATTAGTAATATTATGAATTTCATATAAATCTCATCAAGGTTATGAATGAGTTCCTAGTATTAAATCTTTCGCAGCTCCCCAAAATTACTCTTTCAGTAACTTGAGGAAGGCACAATATCAGTGAAACATTTTGATTTATTTTGACGGAGGAAAAAGAACATGAAATGTTATGATTATTTATCATTATTTAACATTACTATACACAATTTGGAATTAGAAATCCGTGAATTAGTCTCGAAGTAAAAATCGTTCTGTAAAGAAACAGGTATTCGTGATATTTCAGAGCACAAAAAATGAGACATGTCCCCAGTTATATCACAGTATGTAGGCATTCACTTGCGTACTGAGAGGGAAGGGCTGGGGGTAGTTGCCCCCAAATATAATTCAAATGTGGTTTATTCCTAATTCTATACAGTGATTAAAAAATGTTGCTGAAATGGCATGATTTTCTGGGGGTTTTTTCCTCATTTTTTGTAACTTACACTTTTCTGTCCCCATCCTAGTTTTTGCTCATTACGCCACTGTAAACATTAATCTACCAATTCATTTTGAGATTTGCATATATTTAGGAACTTTTAATTCCAAATACTCATAGATTCATATTTATTTGTATTCATCCAAACGGCTTCATCTTTTCGTTCCTTCTATGTTTCATGAACATAATTAAACTTATTACCAACAAAGGTTGGAGAGCCCTTTACAAATATGACAATGGTTGCAAGGGGAATGGAGCTTACGTGTTTTCAACGTCACACTGACGGATCACAACGAACTTGAACAATATTAAAACGAACATGTTTAATTCAAGCCTACCTTGAAATTCTGAGACGTTGAAATATTAAGTGACATCTACGAGCTTAATTATGAGGACATGTTTACTTCCAACCCGGCAAGCACCAAAAATACTCATTTTCATTTAGAATAATTGTTGCATTTGGCATTTTGTCCAATGTTTAAACAACAGCTGTGGTTGATCAACCTGTTAATCCTTTATGCACTTATAGGCCTGTTCATAGTTTATATGCATAATTGCAAAACGAAAGTTTCTCTTGACAAAGAAGAAGCTTGTCAGAGGCTTGTCCGACTTAGCACACATAATGTATGCCAATTTTGAATCCATCTAGTTTAGATACCATGCATGACAGATGAACTGAATAGTTGGTAGCCATGATTCAGGAGAGAAACATGTAGAAATTGTAAAACCTATAAGTGAACCGGTCTCTCTTGCATTCATTCCATAGTCTGATAGTGGTTAACCATGTTAACCTGTTGCCCTGTGGAACCAAGTTGTCCCTGTATTAAACCTATGCTAATTAGGGAATTCAGTAGTCAACGGGTTAACAGTGAGAGTAAAATTGTAACCACTATCAAGAGGGATCTCAACGGGATAAAGTGTGGTCGTATTTCTCCATCCCATCTTCCTCTCTCTCTCTCTCTCTCTCTCTCTCTTTCCCTCTCTTCCCTCTCTCCCTCTCTCCTCTCTCTCTCCTTCTCTCTCCCTCCCTCTCTCTCCCATATCCCTTCTCTATACATTCTCATGCTCTCTCTCCCTTGCTCTCTTTCTTTCTCTTCCTCTTTTGTCTTTCTCTCCCTGTCTCTGTGAAGTACATCTCGTCTCTGTGTCCCGATCTGCATCAATTTAAATCATCACAATATCTCTTTTTCACTGTAGCTCTTCTTGACCTCCATTTTCATTCAATTCTAATCCACTAATTATGTTTATCTGCATTCATCTTTAAAAAACCGATCCGATGCTCACGACCAATGCAATTTATTACAACATTTACTAACGATGGTCACAGTACCTACTGTATAAAAACATAGCGTGATCATGATTATGATGATTGTGTGTCGGATGGTTAAGACTGCTGTGTTGATAGACTGGCTAGTGCAGTGGCTACTCGACTTTGTTATTAGAGTGTGAAACAAATGGATTCTGTTTCTGTGATAGCAATGAAAATCATTTATTATGAATCAACAGGAGATGTCGGGTATATAGCATCCGTGTTTTGTTTTGTGTGTTTTTAATTAGATTCTTTATGAATAATCGAGTTTTATTATCGGTTGGTTTACTTGTTACCATGGATCGATTTGGAGGCCTTATAAAGTACCACGGGAACTTTAGATACAAAAACAAAACAAAACAAAGCAAAACAGGACAGGAAAAAGGTACACACATTGATATGAAACTTAATTCGAAATTTCATCTTTCATCGGCCTGCGTTTGTTTGTTACACACACACATTTAAAACAAAGTACAAAAGGCACTGTGCTCTAATACATGCTATTATTCTTTAACACTTTGCATTCTGAATTAATTTAGAGGAGACATAATAACAATTGTTCTTTTGATATTTTCTTTAAATTCTACTACCCCCAGTGCAGTATTCATACTGGTAATTATTTTATATATCACTAAGCACACTATCTATCTTTTAGTTTATCTGATACAATGGTTGAAGAGAAAGCCAATTATTACGATTGTTAAATTTAATTGTGCTAAGATGCACTGATGCGAAAAGAACTCTCAAGGAATAATGGACGAAAGCAATCAGATAAATGACATTTCCATATGTCCTGAAAGATAGCATTTATCATGTTTATGCCCATTAATTATGATATTGAAAGGATGAGCAAAATAACGAAGAAAGAGAAAGAGACTGACATATATTATGTACATATATATAGACAGGGAGACAGACAGAAAGACAGAGACACAGAGAGAGAGTGAAAGACAGACAGACAGACAGACAGAGACAGAGAGAGAGTGAAAGACAGACAGACAGACAGAGACAGAGAGAGTAAAAGAGAGAGAGACAGACAGACAGACAGAGAGAGTGAAAGAGAGACAGACAGACAGACAGACAGAGACAGAGAGAGAGTGAACAGACAGACAGACAGAGAGAGAGTGAAAGAGAGACAGACAGACAGACAGACAGACAGACAGAGAGTGAAAGAGAGACAGACAGACAGGCACAGAGAGAGTGAAAGAGAGACAGACAGACAGACAGAGAGAGTGAAAGAGACAGACAGACAGACAGACAGACAGAGTGAAAGAGAGACAGAGAGACAGACAGAGAGACAGAGAGTGAAAGAGAGACAGACAGACAGAGACAGAGAGAGTGAAAGAGAGGCAGACAGACAGGCAGACAGAGACAGAGAGAGAGTGAAAGAGTGACAGACAGACAGACAGACAGAGAGTGAGAGAGACAGACAGACAGACAGACAGACAGAGTGAAAGAGGGACAGACAGACAGACAGAGAGAGAGTGAAAGAGAGACAGACAGACAGACGGACAGAGAGAGTGAAAGAGAGACCGAAAGAGAGACAGACAGACAGACAGACAGACAGACAGACAGACAGAGAGGGTGGGAGGGAAGTCAAAACCCATGATCTGCAGGATCATTTCTATCAAATCATTCCAAAGTGTTCTTTAAAATATTACATGGAAAGTTTGATAGAATTCCACTTTGAATGATGATGATGATGATGATGATGATGATGATGATGATGATGCTGAGGATGATGATGATGATTATAATACTGGTCATAACCGAATAAAAATGTACACATTGTAAGTATACAGAAGTTATCTTTCCATCTTCTTTTCATTCAGGTTTTGGACTGTTGGAGTCGGGCATGGTGTCACGAAAGAACGAAGTGAACATCATGGTGAAGAACGCAGTGGATGTCATCTTCGGAGGCTTGACGTATTGGATGTTCGGTTACGGGTTCAGTTTCGGGAACGACGAGGGAACTAACGCATTCTGTGGTATGATCATTCTTATTCTTGAAAATCGGTAGTCCTATGATATTGCTTCTACGTCAGTTGCTCCGGCAACATTTAATAAGTTTCATCGAAGGCATGGGTTTTTTAAAGGATTGAAATTGGGTTTTAGATTATTCATAGGGTTAATCTTCGCCCTACAACTGATACAGGTAAACTCATCTTTCCCAAATTTACACTCTCAGCTGCTAAAAAACGATTAACGGTGTCCGAATCAAAGATTAATAAAATCGCTCTTTCCATAGAAAAATTACCTGCGTGCCATTTCAAAACATCCCTCTTAACCTTTTCTTGAAAGCTTTTTCTGTATTCCTGTCAAATATGTGGTTTGTAAGCGCTATGTTGTTGTTGTTTTTTTTTTTTATTCTAGCACTCCCAAATGTCCTTTATAATTGCTAGATCTAGGGGTTTAGATGTCAAACTTTAGGCTATGTTTAAACCTTGCCTAGCTAGCTGCATGTACATGTCAGTGTCACCAGGCGCGCCGGAAGGGTCCCAGCTTAGGGGGGCGGGGGGCAAACACTCTTGTGGGCCCAACCCAAAACTTTATGGGGGCCCACCTCAAATGTTTACTACCAGCATACAACGTACCCTACACCTCCCCCCCCCCCGAACAAGCACATTCCTTCCCCCTTTTTATACATACTTCTTTATATATAAAAGGACAAGTTTAGATTTTTTTTTTTAAAATTAAGAAAATACTCACTGTTATCCAAAATTGTTTCCCATCATCTCTGATCATTAGTACTGAAATATGATTATTTGTTCACCGCTTGTAGCATGTTAGGACGGCGTGAGAGACTAGAGACCGGGCATAGCAATGGGAGGGTTATGAATAGCATACTGATTAATTTTGACGATGTGGCCGACACCCTTTACCCGAAAATCAACCATTCAGTTTCACAACTTTGTCCGCGCGAGCGCGCAATTTTTTTTTTTTTTACAGTTTTGGTGGTGAAAATGTACAGAAATTTCATATTGCATTGCCAAAATGTGAAAAAATTCGGGGCCCTTATGCCAATATATTAGGATATTGAGGAGGGGGGGGGGCAAAATAATCCCCCGAATCAAGCAAGCATCTGTCCCTTTTTCATAGATTTCTAAATTCTAATTACTATACGAGGGAACGTAGCGACCGAGTAAGAAAATTTTGATTTTTTTTTAATACCTAAAGTTTGCATTTTAGAGCACGAATCATGTCAATATGCTTATTTTACGTGGTGTAAATGATCCAATTTTTTTTTTCGAGGGGGGGCCCTTCGGGGGGGGGGGCAAAAATCGATTTGCCCCCCCCCCCCTCTCAAATGATTGGAAGGCAATTGCCTCCCCCCCCCCCCCCGCTTCCGGGTGTCACTAAACGACAACCTTTTCATCTCGGATAAGTAGCCATATTCTGTGGCAAAATAAAAATGCAGATACTTGTCACTTTGAAATTACATTCCTATTTTTAATTTCGTGACTAAAGTTATTCTGCCACCGGGCATGGTGGCTCAATTGATACAGCGTCCGCCTCATGAACGAGAAGTCGTGGGTTCGATCCCCGGTCGAGTCATACCAAAGACTTACAAAAATGGGACCTTCTGTCTTCTAGCCAGGCGCTTGGCATATAAGAATGGAGAAAGGTAATAATAATAATAATAATAATAATAATAATAATAATAATGAACAGTTTTTGTGTAGCGCATAACACATTACGTCTGTATGTCCCTATGCGCTCTAAGAGAGAGAAAAAGAAAAGAAAAGACATGACTGAAAGATAGGTAACTGAATTTACTTTGTTAGGCTACTTAGATATGTTTTGAATAAGTGTTTTAAGTGCAGATTTAAACTTCTCTATCGTGTCGACTATGTTATGTTATGTTATGTTATGTTATGTTATGTTATGTTATGTTATGTTATGTTATGTTATGGTATGTTATGTTATGTTATGTTATGCAGGGCCCGTATGTTATGTTATGTTATGCAGGGCCCGTTAGGAAGATTAGCTGATGGCTAAAGTGGTTACCCTGGGTAAATAAGAGTTATTATTATTATTAATATTACATAATTGATTGATTATTAAAGAATGGGAAGGCATGCAATGAAGTGGGTCCACTGTAACCCAAGCTGTTTAAGGAATTCCATAAATACTGAATCTTCTTTTGGTTGATATGAATCATCTTCATTCAGTATGATGTTTTGATCTAAAAGTTCTTATCGATAAATCAATCAGTCACCGATTTGAGATGAATGGTAGGGCGCCAAATCTCACAACCCCTTGCAACCGAGCTTCAATCTTCTTTGTGATATACTGAGCTCTTCCTCTCTCCAAACATCTGCCTCTTATTTTGAAAATATTATGGTGGTGGTGATGATGATGATAATGGTTATGGTGATGAATGTGGTGATGAATGTGGTGATGAGGAGGATGAGGAAGAGGAGGAGGATTAAGATGATGATGATGATTATGATGATGGTGATGATGATGATGGTGGTGGTGGTGGGGGTTATGATGATGATGATGATGATGATGATGATGATGGTGGTGGTGGTGGTGGTGATGGTGGTCAGGTGGTTGTGATGGTGTTTGTGATAATGAAAGGAAAAATGTTACTTGTATGCTTTAGGACACTAAAACAAAGTCTGCACATTATCAAATGATTGGAAATTTTAAACGCTAATTATATATGCATGAACATCTTTGGAAATAAACAAGCTTGAGAAACCTTTTCAAAATCCCGAATTTCTAATCTCGGTTGACCATCGTGACCATGGACGATTGTTACTTCCCTCAAAAACCTAATTTTCTCATTACTTTACTTCGAGGTCTTCTGTAGGATATTAATTTCTCCTGCTGAATACTGTTTATATCGGTCTGATCGAACCATTGTCAACTGACCCGAAGGGTAGCTTAATTAAAAGGCATGATGTCACGAAAAAATTAGGGAAAAGTTCATGAAACGGTGTGTTTTTAGTCAGTACAAGAAGACTGAACTATACACTATGGTTTGACATTACCAAATTGTACTGCTATTTAATATAAGTGGAGGTGTTAGTTTGAGTAGCATAGCGTTCAGACCTTGTTGCTGTTTCCTTTAATAGACACGAAGAAGGTTAGTGAATGGTTTTACTTCGCATCAATTCAGGAATATTGATGTCCTTTCTTACTGCCTATTCACAAATTTCATGAGCAATTTCATCTACCTTTTGTTATAGACGTTCTTTCATCAGTATTTTATTACATCAAGGCTCGTTAGAAGCGTTATCTTAATAAACTTTTCGCAATATTAGACATGTTAGATAATCGTTGATTAATTACACTCGCTATTATTTTTCTCTCTTCCTTTTTTATCTAAAAGTTTCTTTATGTTCTCTTCTTCTCAAACTCGTTTCCTTTACTCAAAATTGTCCTTGTCTCTATCTGTCTATCCTGACGTATTAGTCTTTCTTTATTTCTTCTTCCTCTCCACTCTCTCTAACGTGCTTTCTCTCTCTCTCTCTCTCTCTCTCTCTCTCTCTCTCTCTCTCTCTCCCCCCCCCCCCCCCATTTTATCTTCTCCGTCTCTGTATAATGTTTTCTTTTGGGTGTTTCTTTTATTTCCTTGATTGCTTCCATCTCCTTTTGTAATCGCTTTCTGCGTTATCCTTTTTTCTGTCTCTTTATATGTCCTTTTCTCTTTCTTTCTCTCCCGTTCTCCCCTCCTTTTATCTCCCCTCCCCCCTCTCTCCCTCTCTCCCTCCATATTGTTCTCATGCACTTCTTTTTCCTCTCTGTCTTTCCATTTTCATGGTACACTTTTACCCCTTCCAGAAACATTACAATAACTCATCTATTATTGTTTCTGTGCATTTCTATGCAGGTGTTGGGCATTTCTTTACTGATTCCGGCGATGCAGACGAACTGGGATGGATCTTCGCTCAGTTTGTATTTCAAGCTTCGTTTGCTACCACTGCTACAACCATCGTATCGGGTAAGATGACATAAATAGGCTCCAGTCACTCGATTGAAACCGATACCACACCAGCTATAGACCGATCGAGAAATCACGTTATATCGAATGGCCTGGTTTTAGTCAGTCGGTGAATCGGAATGGGGTCGGTTGAATCGTGTGAGACTAGGGTTAAAATACAGTCTGGTGAACGTGACATGAACATTTAATGTCAACTCAGCTTTTGTGAAATCCAGTGCAATGAAATATACATATGTATATAAAAGCGTGTAGCCTTTATTCATTTATAATGTATACACAATACCAGCAGCATATTGCCAGTAAGACCCAGATGAAAATGCCAAAAATTGAATAAATCATTAAATAAAGGAAAGAAAAGGGGCCGATATACAATATGTGTACTTGAATACTAAAAAAAAAATAAAGAGAGACATTTGCATTGGTGACAAAAAACTTTAGTTATTTTGGAATAGTAGAAGTTAGGCTAAGCCTCATTAGAACTTATAGCGTATTAGGGTGCTTTGACGTCCGATGGTGTTACAAATCTTATCTAATGCTGAAAAGCAATTACTGAAAACAGTACAAGAACACACCCCCCCCCCCCCCCATTAGAAAGGGCATATGACGGATGTGGTTAATGTTCTTCCACCAAGTCACCCGGAGACACGAATGGTCTTGCCACGTTATCAATCTTTGAAGATAAAATTGTATATTTTGTGCTGCTAGTGATTGTTAGATTCTGAAATTATACGCCACATTAGATTTTCATTCCCAAAGCATGATTGCAGTTCTTTGAGGCTTCTCATTTATTTTGTGACATACTAATAGGATATACAGTAAGCCTGATAAACTTGCTGTTTGATAAATGTTA
Organism: Echinometra lucunter; assembly: GCA_029962745.1. Classification (NCBI taxonomy): domain Eukaryota; kingdom Metazoa; phylum Echinodermata; class Echinoidea; order Camarodonta; family Echinometridae; genus Echinometra; species Echinometra lucunter. The sequence continues at coordinate 4,436,203 of CM057156.1, forward strand.
ATATCATTAAAAGGAAATGAAATATTTGACAAGGTCACGCTGTACTCCATAATTCATGTCACCTTGTGCACTCTAATACATAACCATTAAGCACTCAAGCAATTGAGCATGTTAAGCACTTGTTAAATGACATTCGTTATAACTCTGATTCAACAAAATACTATCCATTCAACAGTAGAACAGTCCTATCATCTTTTTATTAACTGGTTTGCGCATTCACCATTGCAGCTATTATATTCTTTCTCTTCCATTTTATCAACTAAGAATATTCTGTTTGGGTTGACAGAGCGAGTCACGTCAAGATACGTTTTCATTATCAACTTCTTGCTTTTGCTTGGGAAGCACTATATTTTTAGATACAGAAACTTAGGATCTGTACCATCCGTTCACCATTTTCTACATTATTCAAGATATGTTCATACTATCGAAAGATATATTGCTGAAAGACGTAATAAACTAGACATACATGAAACAAAGTGGGGTTCAGTTTTCGGCTTTTTAGATAATTCTGTTTTGAACAAAATTAATGCTGTAGTGGATGCCTAAATGCTGAAGAATGTTTTTTCTTTTTCATTTCAATTACCATTTGCTATTTTAGTTAGACAAAAGCTGATGTCATGGTTGTTTTTTTTTTTATAACTTTGTAGATCCATTCATGGGTTTATTTTCTTTGATCTATTTTGGTATGTATATACTGCAAAATACTTTGTATCTCTTATTTGTTTTCTTTTGAATATATGGATCAATAAAAACTTATCAATTATAAAAAATAGATATATATTCGTCGCAGCTGTAGTACCAGTGGTCGTCCCGAATTACGATGAATGCTAGTAGCTGTTACAGTAGGAAAAAGGGAAAATGTTGGTAACATTATCCTTTAATTAGCTGTGTCTTACAATACAATACAATACAATACAATACAATACAATATTTGCATTTATATAGCGCTCTTACAATGAGTGAACATGTATCACAGCGCTTAACAAAACTTATGAACAAACATAAAAGAAAACAAGAGGAAATTACAAATGAAAACTACTTAAATACATATTAGCAATCAACTATTACTCTTACAAGATTTTTTTTAAATCAAACTATAGGAATCTTGTTATAGCAAGATCAGTGAAATAAGATTTCATTTCCTTGGAGTGTCCATTGTATAATTTTCATTTACAAATACAACGTAACCATGGCAACAATTTTCAAAATTGAAGAGACATGTAAGTCACAGCGCCACTACCAAAAGTTCGGTTCTTTGATTCTCATGGATAGACTATAAACAACCATTTCCTATAAAAGGACACAGATTCCAATAATTCAGTACAGGTATCATGGTCTAGTGGATATGTCAACGGACTGTAGATCTTGTGGTTCGAGTTCGAATGTCCTTTGGCAAGATATGAATCTACATTTGCCACTCTCCACCCAGGTGTTAAGTGGGTACCCGGTAGGATTCGAAAGTCATTGTGATTTGTTTAGCATTGTGAGCGCCTGCAAAAGGCGCCTGGCTGGAATGCTCCCTAGGGAGTGGAGAAGGTGCATACATCGTGTGCGGGCAAGCCTAAATCCAATGACCGGGGTTATAATAATATTTTTGTAGTAAGCGCTTAGAAACATCCTAGAAATGTATTAGGCGCTATAAAAATCCAGAATATTATTATCATTATTATAACAGGACATACAAAGATTTGAAGGTTACCAAAAGCCGTGCAGTTTATCGCCTGACATGCATTAATGATTATCTCAGTGTTGCAATAAATTCATTCCCTTATTACTCCTCTAATTACACACAAGGCCTTATTATATCGTTTAACGTCGTGTTGCTATGAACTTGTTGATACGATGCATTTTATGAAAAGAAATGAAGTGAATTAGCACTAATCCATCAAGATCAGACAATTGTTGGTTTATCAAAAATTCTCATTCATTATTTCTTCTTTGCTTACTGGTCTGCTACTTTGAAGAAAAAGTCCCCTTCGTCCATCACTTTGAAATATTTGCTCTGCTTTTCTTAAAAAGAATCACAAAATTCTGCACTAATTTATCGTAGTAAGAATAATAAAGATACCTCTGTTTTCTTTTCAAAAGTCTTACAAAATCGGCCTTGTTTACAGGAAAGGTCTAGGCTATATGGAATCTTTCATTTTGCTCTTAATTTCTCTTTGCTCTCTATCTACTATTTCATAAAAACAAAAACGATGTAATTTATTCATAATGGTCACCTGATCACCAGCTTTGGTATCCCATCAATTAACCTGTTACAATGCCTTTAATATCCATGGGTCAGCAAAATACGATGAATTATTAAAACTTCTGACCCCCGGTCGAATTTCTGTTGGATGTGATGGATCGAGCGATGAGCAATTAAAGTTGAAGGAATAGAAATATATGACGGCCACCTTTTGAAATATGAATAAAATGCCTGTCCCAGTTACACGCAATTTGTGCTGCATTTATACCCACACAAACAAAGCCTATGAAGGACTTTGGTGATTGCATCAGCTATTCGAATCAATGACTGGTCCCCGTTTCATAAAACTTGTTATCAATAACAAGTTGCAGTAACTATTATAAGCTAATGTGAAATCCTTGCATCTGATTGGCTTAGAGCAAATTTGTCATATAGGAATGTGGCAGTTTGTTACTGATAACAAGTTTTATGAAACGGGGCCCTGATCTGTTTATTTTTATGCTCTTTTTGAAAAACGATGTCATTCTCACATCAAGATCGTCACTGACGCAGGCTACCGCCAGTCACTGACGCATTCTTACGTCAGTGAATGACGCCTCGTGTATAACTGCTATAAGGATTGTCTCACAATATCTCCTGTCTTTCACTCAGTTGTCTTATTCGCTGCTTCTCAAAATCTCTTACAACAGTGCTTCTCAACCTTTTTTACCTCGAGGCCCACTTTAGCAACTGAAATTTTTTCGCGGCCCACCTTCATTTTCTTAAAATATTTTGAGGCCCATCTCACATAATCACAAAGAGAAAAAACATCAATAAAGCATGACAAAAGAAAATAGCGAATTGTGTGGTAATTATCTGGACCACTACCTACATTACATTACAAATCCGACCTACAAGTATGGTTGTAATAAATGAAAGATTGATATAATACCCCCACCCCAAATGTACATAAATTTTCGAAAATTTTTAGCACACTGCATTGACGATAATATATAATTGATATGTTTAATAATTTCAATTCACTTTGATGTTAACTGGAAAGCTGAATTCAAGAATTTTTTTCCAAAATATTTTGGACTGACTTCGCGGCCCAGCTAAGAAAGTTTCGCGGCCCACCAGTGGGCCGCGGACCACCGGTTGAGAAGCGCTGTCTAACAACACAACCTGAATTTCATGTCGCTTATTTTGTCTTATTTGCTGCTTCTCAAAATCTCTTACAACACAACCCGAATTTCATGTCGCTTATTTTGTCGTATATCAGGTATACGTTGCCTTCTCATAATGTAATTTAACAGTGCATATAGACACAACGTTTTAATTAAAACGACTATTATCACGTTTTTTCCTTTGCAGGTAATTAATTGATTAGCTAATGTGCGCTGTGCCCTTGCTGTTGGTGATTGATCTAATCATTTTATTGGCCGGCACACCATCACACTACAATCCCGTTCAATTCAATTCAATCATTTTACAATACACTCATGAAAAGATCAGAGGTAAAGTTTGTGGCAGAGGAGAATTAATTGATCACTGTAACATGATCAAAGAAACCTCACAGAATCTATTACAGTATTGAAAAATATACTTGTCCATTATGGAACGTGCAGTGCTGTTCAAATGTCTAGGTACACCATGGATATTTTCGATTTTTTTTTTTTTTTTTTACTTCGGTGTATATTTTCCATGTAATTTGCTTGACCTAGCTCTCTAAGTAATCATCATGGTATTTGCATAATACATGTATAACGATAATCCACACATAATATTTCGATACTCACGTGTAGTTTTCCTTTGGCGCATTGGATTTGTGACTCAAACTGGCCAAAAAAGCATTCACATATTGCACATGTGCACTTTTACAGACAATTTTGTTCAAAATTAATAGAAAGCGAAGCATAGATTAATGATCCCGAAATCTTCCACATTTTACACACATTACTGCCTTTGTAATTCCACATATTTACTAACTCCACAAGTCCTGAGGAATGTAGTTTGAAATATCAATTCGATATTCTTGTCGTAATATTATTGTGTAATGATGTTTCTCAGCCATTCATATTCTATACCCATCCCGCATTGATCGTGTTAGATTAAAGAAAAGTGAGCTTATAGAAACTTTGATTTCTATACACAATAAGAAAAACAGGTTCAAGTTTGCACCCTAAATGCAACACTGGCAGCACCTTTTGGGGTGCAATCTTGCAACCTACATGAAAAAGGTGCCAAATGCACCTTTTTGTTCTTACTTGCACCCGGAAATGCCCGTTTGCACCCTAAAAGGTACAACTTTGCACTTTTGTGAGTGCAGACATTTTTGCATTCAAAAAGGGGCAAATTTGGACCTTTCCCTAAAGGTACAACTCTGTATCCTTTAGGGTGCAAAATGTAGTTAACTGCACCCTTAAAGGTGCAAAAAAAGCTTCTTACGGTGCAAAGTTGCACCCAAAAAGGAGCTCCCAGTATTGCATTTGAAGGGTGCAAAATCGCACCTTTTTTCTTAGTGTGTATAGTATATCACATTCGTTTTGTAACCACGTATCCTGATCCTACATGATTATTGTTCCGTGGATTATTCAGTGGTGTATCTATTGAGAAAACGGCACTTGGCGGGGGCAAATGCTCAGAGTGGATCTATTCTGCAAGCGCTGAAATTGCGCCCCCTTTCCAACTTTTAACACCAATAGAAAAAAAAAACAACAACAACTTGAAAATATGAAATAACAGGAAAATTTTTTTCTTTAGCTTCAGCATTTTTTTTTCCGCCCCCTGATAAATCATGCAGATACGCCATTTGGATTATTATCCTTTTACGTGCTGGGTTTTATAGTCGTGTTTTGGAGAGGTTTTTAAAGACACACTTGCACACGTTGGTATTCAGATGCCTATAGCACGTTCATTTATTTGTTATACGATAAAAGAGCAATGTAGATTTTAAAAAAAAAAAAGGCCTTGCTCAGGGGCACAAGTGCCGCGCCGTCAATCGAACCCTCGACTCCCAGTCAAGCGCCTTAAACCAGTGGACCACGGTACCTCCACAGACAGACTGAGACGTATTGCTTGAAGGGTAGGCTGTGTGGCATCAATGTTGATCAATCATCCAACCTGAACAACGCACTAGCTTAATCCCCATATCCATCCATGCATGACAATATAATTACATCATAGGACGGAGGAAGAATTTATCTTTATTTTGTTCAGTATCTCAATAGTTCTGTTCTTTCTTTTATGTTATTTCATCATATTAATTTTGTCTTAAAGAGATTACTAAATTCATATATTTGTTTTGTATATACTGTGAAACGGAAAAAAATAAATCGAATCAAATCTTTGACATGAAGTCATGATCATTTCTGCAGTAATTGATTCTGTTGATGGGAACAGTTCGGGTTTCCTTGTTTTAAAGAAACGCACTGTATAATATTCATACAGCGCAGTATAAATAATAATAATAATAATAATAATGGATATTTGTATAGCGCCCGTATCCACCAAACATGGTGCTCAAGCATGTCAAGGCGCTCCAATATTACCCCAGCTCAAGCTACCAATTACAGTGCTCACAGCTTTAAAGGAATTCCTTCCTACCGGTACCCATTTACATCTGCGTCATTTGGAGAAAAGACCAATGTGGAGGTGCCGTGGTTCAGTGGTTTAAGGCGCTTGACTGGAGACACGAGAATCATGCATCAAATAAATTAACATGCTATAGGCATATTGTTACAAAAAAGAAGAAGAAAAAAAAGTAGACATTTTAAAAACTAGGGTGTACCGAAACATTTGACCCGCACTGTATATGAGGTAAATTAATTAGTTTTGATCTCTGAAAGGATTGAAAAGCCTGACAGGCAGCCATCAAAAAGTATGATTTAGAAAGGCGATAAAAACTAATAGCATTATCTTTATTGCTATGGTTAACGAATGCATGACGCCGTACAATCCAAATATAATAATAAAACGCATATGAGATAAATTCATGAATTTTGATCTCTAAAGAGACTGAAAAATCCTGTTCGACAGCCATGAAGTAATGAAAGAGAAGTAATTTATAGTGGTGGTAAAAATCTAAGCATTATCTTTATTACTCATTCTATTGTCAGATTGTTAATGGATGATGTCGTACAATTCACTTGATACCTTTAGACATACGCAAGAAAATGATATGCATGTACTATATGACATGTACTTTGATTTAAAGGAGTTTTATTTTCAATAAATGAAAAGGACGGTACCCAGGCATCCTTAGACATGTTAAATAAACTTGTTTACTAGTAACAATACAGTGGGTACTTGAAATGCACTCGAAGAACATTGTCATGATTACTGACATACTGTACCAAGCAATTTCCAAACTTATCAGAGAAATGCTTATAAAGGAAAAACCGAAGCTATATGCATTTTCGCTAAAAAAAATAAAATAACAACAACAACAACAAAACACATAATTTACAAACCAAAATAGGTTTATATACATGTAAAGATATTCAAACGTGAACCAGAACCAGTAAATAGAAATACACTCCACATAGCACACTGGGTTCTGCTGTCAAGAGGGCACTATGCATGGTCGTCAAGCGGGGGGGGGGGGGGGGGGGGGGGGGGACAGGGGTACACGTCCCCCAAACCTTTAAGGATGAGGACACAATAAGGTATCCCCCTAAACTCAGCATATCAGCAAAATGTTGAGTGTATACCCTCCCAATTTTATGTCCCCCATAAAAAGATTTAGCTGAAGGCCTTTTATTTTTAGAGTGTCCTCCTCCCCCCCCCCCCCCCGAATGTACTGGTGTCATTGTGGATACCAATCTTAATGGGTGGATAAGGTACAGGAATATATTTAGGCTATCGAGTTTTGGAAGGGTATACCTATTAAGTTTAATGTTTCCTCACCCCCTGTGTTTCTCTCTCCCCCCCCCCTTTCTTTTCTTTTTCTTTTCTTCACCCTCTATAGGGGTAAATCCAATATCAATTTAAGAAATAAGAAATCAATAATACTGATTTCTAAATCAGTTCAATAAAGATTTTTAAATTGAAATTTCGATTTGTTCCTGATTCAATTCTAAGAAATTGAAAGTGTGGATGAGAGTAATTCCCTCCCCTCCCATAGTTATTCCTATGAAGTAAAAATGCCCGAACAGTAGAAGATAGATAGTTCTCCGAGAGATCTTCCGCCATCCTGTGAAATGATGAAGGTTAATTTTTCGGAGGACCCTAGCTTTCTCTATTATCTTTTAATTTCCGTTCAACTAATCATCACACACGAGATTCAGTTGATTGCTATACAATGTCCAATTGTTTGGATTAATTGAGTGAGTACTGACAGAAGTCCTTGGGACATGAAATTGAACAGGTATATTAGGTATTGTCTGCTTGGTGGTCATTAATGGATTTCAATTTCAAATAACAAATACAAAACTATCAACTTGTACAAATTGTTCATTGGAAAAAAAAACGACATAAGAGTGTAGTGAACATATCTATGCTTTTATTCAAACAAAATCGAGGGGAGTAATTGGTATTTTGTTTGATTTTGTTTTAAAACGGACAATTAATTGGATTTTTGTTGATGAAAAGATTTCATGGAATCGGAGATAGGAAGTCAGTCAGCCACGGAAGGGTAATTTCTTGAAGTGACATTCGTGTTCTGTCTGTGTAAAGGATTTGAATTCAATTTATTCATCAAAAGAATTCCATTATTTTTCGGAATACAGTTGTAATTACAATATTATTGTAGATGTATGTGCCTGCCTGCTTAACAATCAGACTTCTTGTCTCCATTTAAACGGTTACAAAGATCGAATGTTTGTGGTTGACTTATAACAATGTGCATGGAAGTAACAAGTTACTATCGTCATGGTCGTCATGTTATGCTTGACATTAAAGATTTCTTGTATGTCCATTGCACCATTCAATGATGATGCATATTTTGAGCGTAGACTTACAGGCAATTATCGCGCGCTCACGTGGGGGTGGGGGCATAGACGAAGGAAATTAGTCTCCCCTTTTACTTTATCATATTCAGTCAAGAAAATACACCTGACGAGATATGAAAAATATATATCCAAGCTCCTCGCAACACGAATACCTAATGATGGTTGCCTAGACAATGGCATTTTCAAAACTGTGGAAGAACTTCCCCTCTCTTCATACCCTTGACATGCTTTAAATGTAGAGGTATATCGAGGGGGAAAGGCCTCAAAAAATTTTCAGTGGTACATAGAATTATTCAGTATATGTTGGATAGTGTCTGACTTGAAACACGTCGTCCACGTTACCAATACGTCATTTCATGAATGAGTGAATAAGTAAGTGCATTGTAAATGTTTTTGCACCCACTGATTGTGCTTACATTAAATGTTACTGAAATGACATTTCTTCTTTCTCTGATTGACCCTCTATCTGTCGATCTGTCGGCCTGTTTATGTTCGTCTCTATCCCACTTTCACTCCCTCCATCCCCCCCCCCCCCCCCCCTCTCTCTCTCTCCCTCTCTCTCTCTCTCTCTCTCCTCTCTCTCCTCTCTCTCTCTCTCTCTCGTTTCTTTTCTCTCTTTGTCCTCCCTCTCCTCCGCCTCTCTCTAACTTTTAATATCTCAATCTGGCGTATTTTTTTCTTCGATTTTTGCCACATTTATTCGAAATTATTACTCAAGACTCCATTCTGTCATCATACTTAAAACGGTGCTGAAATGTCCTTGATTTTATGTTAGCATGATTAAAATGTCAGGCTGCGTTTCCACAGGTACATTCATGTAATCGATTTCAATGCAACTCACTCGCTGTAAATAATTTTGACATGGCATTCTTTCGTGCAATTTGCTTTAGATGATGCAACTTTTTATGTTGCAACATTTTGTGCAATTCATGCATTTGTGTGCATCAACTTTTTAAAGAGTGAAATAACAGAATCTTGAAAATAGAACCTTGAATGTTACTGACGAATCTGTTTAATGAAACTTGAATAGAACTGTGAAATATATCAATAAATAAAAAGCATGGGAGAAGCAAAGATCGATGAAAGTTCGCAGGCCCATATTCCCAGAATGTAAAGATATACCTGACGTCTCATACCTGTTGAATATCTTGGTGATTCCCTGCAGATGGTATGATCCGTAAATATGTTTGCTTGACTTTGGGAATCTTGGTTCATGAAGCCTATCACCTTTTCCCATCTCGAGTTGAGCTCTTTAAAAGCAAATCTACATTTGATGTGGAATGACCATAGTGCATTGGCATTTCAGTCTGTTGTTTACGGAAGGCAGGATTCGTGCATTCATCATGCGTGTTATCGTTTAAAGTCACAAAAACATAAATAAACAATTCTAGAAAGAAATATGTAGTTTATTTCAATAACATTCTCTTTGCCCTATAACCTGTGAACCCCCCCCCCAAAAAAAATAAATAAATAAATAAATAAAAATAATAACAAATAACCAACACCATCACAACACAACAAAAAGAATTGACATTGTGAGAAAAAAAGATGGGATAATGTATTTTGAACACCATAAACGAAATATTTTGTCCATCTATACTTTCTTTTTTCGTCAATATAATCTTTTCGTTTAAATTCATGGGTTTTTTTTTTACCTGTATTACTAAACAGAAAATCATTTGTAATGGATGCAACGTTCTAATGACTTGTTTAGTTTTGTTTTATTTCGTTGTTGTTTGCTTATTTTACCTAATTAAATTGTTTATTTATGTGTTCTAGGTGCGATGGCTGAGCGAACCAAGCTAGAAGCCTACTGTGTCTTCTCTCTAGTGAACACACTCATCTATTGTTTCCCAGCTCACTGGATCTGGGCTAAGTCTGGGATCTTCAATCAAATGGGTGCCGTGGATATAGCAGGGGCAGGTAAACACTGGTTGTAGCAGTCTTAAACCATGTATTGCCCAGTAATAGGTTAATGCATCACATCTAATGAAAACATATACTTACCTTACTAAATAATGCTATAACATTATTTGATATCAGTGTACATTTTTTATTCAAATAGTTTCTTTATAAAGATTGAATTTTTTGCAGCACCCACGCTTATCAATGGTATTTAAAACAAACTGATTATGTTCCGATACACTCGTCGAAAACATCTTTTAAAAATGCGGATAAGCTCGATATTCACTTGAAATCTGAAGAGAAAAAATACGAACTCTAAAAGAATGAAACGATATTGAATAAAAAAATGATGCTTTGTAATACTAGAAGGCGAGAAATAATGATGAGGGTGTTTAAACAGTGGTAAGTTGTTAAAGTGATTACACAATGGTAAAAAAAATGATATGTGATCGAGAATATAATTCAAGAAGAATAACATTAAAAATATGATGATTTTCAATGGAAATCAGTGCATTTTGGCTAATTTTCTCATAAAAAGTCAAGAGCTGCCAAAAAATTTGAGTATGAGGTATGACGTCAAAGTGGGTATCCAGCTTCGTGCATTGCAGTTGTGCTGCGCGCTAGACTGTACAATATGTATTATACCTTGCGCGCATTTTGCTAGAAGTGCGCGACAAGGTACCCACTTTGACGTCATTCTGACGTCAAATACTGCTTTCACACCAAGGTACGGTCGCTGGGTACGGTCGCAGAGGCCGTACCCAGCGACCGATCGGACGTGCTTTCACACCGCCGTCAAAATTTGGTCAGGCCCAGAGCGATCGGTCGATGTATAGCTGAGCTAGCCGGAAGCGGAAGTAGAGATAGCGCGTGGGCATGTATGGGGGGGGGGGGGTCATTGCATTTCGATCGGTCGCTGAGTACGATGTGCTTTCACACCAAGGTACGGTCGCTGGGTACGGTCGCTGAAGTACCTCAGCGACCGTACTCAGCGACCGATCGTTTTTTACCAAAACGATCGGTCGCTGAGTACGATGAAATGCTTTCACACTATGATTTCATCGGTCGCTGGGTACGGTCTCTGCGACCGTACCCAGCGACCGTACCTTGGTGTGAAAGCAGTAAAAGTGGGTACCCAGTTGAAACTGGGTCACAGCTGAGGAGTCAGAAATATCCTGAAATCTTACCACATTCGGGGGTTTCCTTGGCAACACGACTTTTTAAACAAATTTAGGCAGATGATTTTCTGCTAATAAAATCATGCTCTTTTAAATGAACTAACATTGTTTCAGCATTGGGTATCCCCTTCAAAGGAAGAACAATATCATAGTTCATTGCTGTTTGTCTTCCTATTATTACAAAAAAACAACTTTTCATAAATTATTCTACAACAGATAGGGTGCAGAAAGTTGCAATAAACATGGTACTGTTTATGAAGACCATTTGTGTATTTGGAGATTCATAACTGTTTTTTCATTTACTTTTGTTCATGAGGAGGAGAGATCACTTTCCATATTGATATCAAAACCATTGTGACGTCATGTTGTTAGAGAACACAACGATGTCTTGAACAAATTGATCATCGGAGCAAGCAATTAACTCTATTTCTATAACATGTCTAATTAGTCGTGTTAGCCCCAGACTCCTTTTCCATTTTGTATCCAACGTAATGGGTCCCACTGACAAGCATTAGTTGCTCCATAGGGGTCCTGACTTTATATTCAGCTTTTATGGTTTGTACTTATCAAGTACATTTATGGTGCTTATATTTTGCAAAATAAATTGAAATGGAATGGAATGAGTGATGTAAGACAATTCACCAGATCGATAGCGCATATTCTATCGAATTATGTTTATCCATTGGCATTCTAAGATGAAAATGTTACTTATAAGAGATAGATTCGATAAGTACGATTTAACATGATAGCGATCTCCCGCCGAATATTAGCATTCAACGAATTTGCTCGATGTGGTTTGTTTGATATAATCTCTTGTGACATACAAGGTAATACAAGGGGATGAAATAAGAGTGAAAATAGGATGAAAGTGATATCATCTTATCAGCGGGTAAAAGCCCTGCACTGTATATGACGTGAAAGATTACCAAAACGTGACAACCATGAACATGAGTATTTTAGATGAGAATGACTGATATGTAGGTATTATCATCGTACCCTTACCCTATATATCGACTCTGCCATCATCTTAAGCCCACCGCACACTATATGATCAGTCAGCGATCCGATTTTGGAAAAATTTATCATAGCATTTGATATGAACATTCAAACATATAAAATCTTAATGATCAAAGTTCCGAATAGTCGTATGATTTATAGAATCGAAATTCCGGTCTATTGGGAGCCTCCCTGCAGGAATAAAAGCGAACTTAATTCCAAATCGTAGTGACGTCATAACAATCTTGCCATCGGCTACGATTTGAAGCCGATTTGGCGTTTACTCCGACCACAAGGCCTTCAGCTAACCAAAAATTTCGATTTTAGTAATCTTATCATTATTCCGAACTTCAAATAAGATCATTTTACTTGTTTAAACTTTCATATTTAATGCAAAACGCAGTTAGTTCGAAAATCGGGTCGCAGTCGGATCGTATAATGTGCGATGGGCTTTACTTGCAGAATTGAAAAGCGAGAACCAGTAAGATTGTGAACATATCAAAATTACATGACTCTCATTACCAACATAGAAACAACAACGAAAAGAATTAGAAAGTACGAATAAATATATTGCCTGGAATTATTTTGAGAATCTATCTGATACATGGTAATGAGTATACAGCGATTTCAAGTTCAATAATGTATATCGATTTACAGCCTGCAATTGGCAGCTTGGAATTATGGGAATGGAATGGATACTGAATGAAAATGTCAACTCCTTTTGCTTCATGATGTATCTGAATAGAAGTATTATCGGAATCCTGATGGAATCCAGGAACTAAGGTGTGTTTTGTAAACTGACACCTGCTCCATCATCGATGAAAAGAGAGCTGCGTAATTTGCGTCACTTTGACGAATGGCTATTCTCAATTATTAAATCATTATTAGTCTTGACATCAAGGAAAGTATTAGCACTATTCAAGACTTCAAAACACTTCCTAACGAATCACCTGTATTCTGTTTTCCACTGTATACACCTCATTGATTTATTATTGGGAAATATGAAACAAAGTAGAGGAATTCGGACACGTTTCGTAAAATAGATCTTAAAATTGCAATGGTTTAGAGAATACCTAAATAAAGGGGGGGGGTACATGCAACCTAAAAGAGGGAGGGCGAGGGAAAGATAACGTGAAGGAACAACTACTCCTTTATCTTCCTCTTAATGGATAGTCTCGTGTTGACCGGGCATGTTGGCTCCATTGATAGAGCGTCCGCCTCATGAACGGGATGTCGTGGGTTCGATCCCCGGCCGAGTCATACCAGAGACTTAAAAAATGGGACCTTCTGCCTTCTAGCCAGGCGCTCGGCATATAAGAATGGAGAAGGGTAATATCAAAATATTATGTTATGCAGGGCCCTTTGGAAGAGCAGCTGATAAAAGCTGAAGTGGCTACCCTGGGTAAAAAAGGCGATATTATTATCCCTTAAGAATGAATACAAGACACCTTGCACTGTTGCAGTTTGGCGAGGCGTGTATGATACTAATTTTCCAATGTTTCAAACTGAGAGGAAGGAAGGAAGGAAGGAGGGAGGGAAGGAGGGAGGGAGGGAGGGAGGGAGGGAGAATAATGATATGAGAGCATGGATGATACACAAGAAACTAAAAATGAATGAGCACAAGGGTGAATTTGTGATAATTGCCTCAAAACACCTTGCATCTCAGGTCTCTAATCAGCCATTACGCATAGATGTTTAAGTTGTGAGGGAGGGAGGGAGGGAGGAAGAGAAAGAGAAGGATAAAAACATGGAGAAATAGAGAGGGGGAAAGAGAGAGGGGGAGATAGGATGGAAAGCTAGAGATAGTGATAGAAAGAGAGACAGACAGAGAAGTGGAAACGTATAAAAGAGTAGGGAGAGGGGTAAAGAACATTGAGAACAAGCCAGGGGAGGAGAGAGAGAGGGAGAGAGAGAGAGATAAAATGAGAAAAAGGGGAAAGCGGGATATTGCGACAGAGAAAGAATAGAGTAATGAAAGAGAGTTCTATTTCCCATGATACCATATTTCTATTCATTCCACATTGCTCGACCATGACAACGATGTCGATTATGGCAAACTCCAATTAGTAAATTGACCGAGCGTTAAAATGGCCTGGTATTAGGCGAACATCTGTATAGCTCTAGATCTAAGCATACTTTAGAAATATTTTTTTCTCAAAGACGACTTACATTTGGTGATTTTATATAGCTACATGAAACACTACTCAGAGATATCTTACAAAGTCGAATTTTGTACCGTCGCTTGATTTTGTTTTTCTTCAAATTTTGTCTGCAGGGATCTTGTCATGTGTCATTTCTTTTTATAAAGTCGTTTGCTGGCATAATTTCCTTTTAGTTCCTGCTTTCTTCTTTATTAATTGCATAATCCATATAATAATATCAGTTCCAAGAAAGGGAGTGACGACAGTACGATACTGCACATTGCCTTGATCCGTGTTGATCAGTGTTCTTGATGGCAAACTCTCTTGAAAATGAGAACAATGGAGAATACGACATTATTTTGTCTTGCGGTAAAGAAAAAAAAATATCTCCAATTTTGAATTGAATCGATGAACGAGATAGAGTACCCCTGTCCCCTCCTTAACTTGACTAGTATTTCCTGATTATTATATGCAACTACCAAGAAGTCTTCTTTTTTTAATGTAGGCATATATTATAACTATTATCACTGATTATCAATGTGTGCATGTACATTACGGCGACCCCAACAGAAGCATGGCAAGTGTAGCTTACAGGGAACCACACCTCCTTCCACTGTTTTTTAATAATAATAATAATAATAATAATAATAATAATAATAGATGGGATTTGTAATGCGCCAAATCCACTCTGCAGAGTGCCCAAGGCGCAGTGACAGAAAGAAAGAGAGAGAAGAGCATAAATACAATGATAAATTAAGGAACAATTAAGAGTAGGAAGCATTGAATAGACGTGTCTTAAGGTAACGTTTAAATGTGTCAATAGAAGTGCATTCACGAATAACCAGGGGAAGATCATTCCAGAGAACAGGGCCAGCGTGAGCAAAAGCCCGTACCCCCCAAGTCTTAACGGATTTGGGAACAACTAGGGAACCAGAGTTGGATGAACGTAGGGACCTGACAGGAGTGTATTTGTTAATCAGATTGATGTTGTATTGTGGAGCAGAACCGTTAATTGCATGGAATACAAGGAGAAGGATTTTGAAGATGATGCGATCGTTGACCTTCAACCAATGTAGAGATTTCAGGATGGGTGTGATATGAACATGTTTTTTAGATGTTTCTTGAGAATGTATTTTTTTTTTTCATTTGTATTTGTTTATATGAGAAGGAATTAAATGTATTTCGAATCTTGAAATCTTGAATCCTGAGATAACTGTGAAAAACAATAATTCAATCGGTGTTAGACTGTTTGGAAGCACGAAGGAAAAAAACCCCAATATTTTCACCAACTCCTTATTTTTTATCAATACTGTACTATTCCCATCCTTCTATAGGTGCAGTTCATCTAGTCGGTGGGATCACGGGGTTGACTGCGACGTTGATGTTGAAGCCTCGCCGTGGTCGTTTTACTGGTCATCATGTTGTCATGGAGATGAGTAATCCAACCAATGCATTACTTGGTATGTTTATGCTGTGGTGGGGTTGGTTAGGATTCAATTGTGGATCAACTTTTGGAATCTCTGGCGGGAAATGGAAACTCGCAACAAGGTCCGTATCATTGATTTTTGTTTCTTCTCCTTCTTCTTTCTTTCTTTCTTTCTTTCTTCATTTTCCATCAGTACATGCATATTCTTATGGACTGATTTCTTGAATGATTTCTCCTTTACATGGATATTTATAATAATAATAATGATGATGATGATAATAATAATGATCATAATGATAAGCATACATTATGTTTAGCGCAGTTACAATGCAGAATAAGGTGATTAGAAACAGAAAGGACAATTATCATTCTAACTTGATGATGATCAAGGTCGCAAATATTTAGTTTAAAAATGAATTGTTATGATATTATATTATGATATTGACTTTTGACGGCAATTTAGATTGTATTTTGAAAATGAATATCTATATGCTTCGCTGTTTATCATCCTAATAATTTCTAAACCCGTTGCTCATGAAATTGGAATAAAGTTCTTTACATCCATTAATGAAATGATTTCGATAATGATTCCTTCCTAATAGATAAACATGTACATTCCCAGATAATATTGCAATGTTATGAGTATTTGTATTGCTTGACTCCTAAAGCATGTGTATGCTTGTAAGAAATTATGGGACCTACGGCTTTAAGTCCTCTCCGACGGTAATGACGAATAATTCTTTACGAAAGGGCACTATTTAGTAGGTCATCGATATGGTTTTGAACCAGGGATCCTGGTAACGATTGCAATCGCTTCAGCACTGAATCATTTCCGTACGCAGCTGGGGCGGAGTAGGCGCAGCCCTCAGAAATTTCGTGAAAAAAAAGAAAATGTAATAAGATTTACTGTATTGCATTTTCGCCCTCCCCGACTGAAAAATCTCTTTGTACGGCCATACATTGAAGCATAATACCTCTCTGTACTCCTCCTGGAAAGATCTTAACTTCATTAATCATGAATAAATCAAGTTGTCACGAGTAATTGGTGAGTGGAAGATTCTGAGGTAAGTAATATATATATATATATATACATATATATCGAATACAAATATTGCTCATATACACTGTTGCTCATACAGTTAATATATATATATATATATATATATATATATATGTGTGTGTATATTATTTTGCCTGTTCGTTTCTTATCTGTTCAGACCTGATGAAGGCCATGTTGGCCGAAAGCTTGCCATTACAATAAAAGGACATGATCGAGAGCTA
>CM057156.1:4458250-4518832 GCA_029962745.1 Echinometra lucunter
ACAAGAAAGAAAGAAAAGGAAGATATCTTAACCGAAAGTGAACGGAATCCACACAGTATAATGGTATATGTCCAACTTTTCAGTAAGGACCTCTACTTTATTCGTATTTACATTGCCTGCGTATGAAATTCTCTTTATTCATATTTTCACATTTTGTCAGTAAACAGCGAATGGAAATCTCAAATGGTTACATTATTTTGTATGAGAACTTTGTTTTTGTTCAGTTACTTCTTTCCTTGGGTAAAATTCTAATCATAGAATTATTTAACATTGACCTTAAATGAAACCTAGCTTTGTTCTCATTTTTATTTTGTTTTTAGGATTATTCTACGGTGGAAACTGGGAGCTGCTTGGAATACAAGCTTTAATGTTGATTGCCCTCATTGTATGGACAGCTCTGACGTCATTCGTTCTACTATACGCCATACAAGTCACTATTGGTCTTCGGTAAGTTGCATCCCGTTCTTGAATTTATCTTTGTTAAAGGGAAAAGTTCCTTGTCTTTATTTTCATAGAAAAAAGGGGACCCATTTGGAGAAAATAACTTAGGAAGCTAACACTAGGTCTAAAACAATAACAACAGATCGACACCAGACTTACAACGGACCGACACCAGACTGACAACAGACCGACACCAGACTGACAACAGACCGACAACAGACTGACAACAGACCAACAACAGACTGACAACAGACAAACAACAGACCGACAACGGACCGACACCAGACCGACAAGGCACATAACAGACCAACAATAGACCGGCACCAGACAGAAACAGACTGACAACAGATCAACAACAGACTGACAACAGACAAACAACAGACCGACAATAGACCGACACCAGACCGACACCAGACCAACACCAGACCGACAAGAGACCGACACCAGACCGACAAGGCCCATAACAGACCAACAACAGACCGACACCAGACCGGCAACAGACTGACAACAGACCAACACCAGACTGACTCCAGGCTGAATAAAGACCGACACCAGACTGACAACAGACCAACACCAGACCAACGACAGACCGACAACAGACCGACAACAGACCGACAACAGGCCCACAACAGACCGACAACAGACCAACAACAGACCGGCAACAGACTGACAAGAGACCAACACCAGACCGATTCCAGGCTGACTAAAGACCGACACCAGACTGACACCAGACCAACACCAGACTGACAACAGGTGAAATAAAGCCCACAACAGACTAACAACGGGGGCCACAACAGAACAACACCAGGCCCACAATATCCTGACATCAGGCCAACAACAGACTAACAACATGCACCGACAACAGAACAACACCAGGCCCACAATATCCTAAGATCAGGCCGACAACAGACCAACACCGGACCGACGACAGACCGACAACAGACCGGCAACAGACCGACACCAGACTGACAACAGGCCAACAACAGACCGGCAACAGACTGACAACAGACCAAAACCAGACCGACTCCAGGCTGACTAAAGACCGACATCAGACTGACACCAGACCAACACCATACTGACAAACAGGTGAAATAAAGCCCACAACAGACTAACAACGGGCGCCGACAACAGAACAACACCAGGCCCACAATATCCTGAGATCAGGCCGACAACAGACTAACAACAGGCGCCGACAACAGACCAACAACGGGCGCCAACGACAATCCAAAGAAAATTTACATTACCCTCACTAATGAAGAATCGATCGATTAAAAGTTAATGTGGAGTTGATTTTTTTATAATTTATGGAAAATAAAAATAAATGGTGGGAGTGTTAGTGTTAATGTCAGTATCAGTGCATCCCTAGATAAAGACTACGGATCCCAATTTGTATTTAAATAAACGTACTTTGGATTTGATTTTCATTTCAGTTGTTCAGAGGTGGAAGAGATCCTCGGAGCCGACATTATCGAACATGGTATCGACCAAACCAGCCCTGAAGACCGTGTTCATATTCTTCGTGAGCTTCATACCTTAGGGAAAGAAGTTCCAGATTATCTATTCCGTGAATCGTCTGGTCATTGGAGACGGAGTGCACGAACCCTGCATTCCGGCTCAACAGCGGTTTCGAGAGAACTCTGCGACATCGAACGGAGGTCGAGCATCTATTCGTTGTCGAGTACGGCCATTCAACGACAGAACGAGAACGAAGCCCTTTCATTCCCGAGGTAAGAATTCTGCAGGACTTGTCACATTTTCACTATTTGACGTTTCCCTCACAGAAAGCTAGATAAGCTATAAAACAAAACATATCCAGTCACCTCGCTGCATACTCGAATGTTTCCATTCTCGAAACCCCTTCCCATCCTTCCCTCCCTCCCCTTCCCCTCTCCTCTCCTCCCCTTCCCTCCTTCGGGCCTAGTACGCTTATCCTTCGAACTGACACGTGCTTTAATAAAAAGCTTACAACAATCAAATGAAATAAAGACACGTGAAATGAGTCAACATGAATAATATGAAGCCATGATTATATAAATGATGACAAATCAATGAAGGAGAAATAAATTTTCTGGAGTGGTCTCCTCAGCCAATTTTCTGCCATTTTTCGCTTATTTCTTTACCATCATTATGAACGAAAAGGAGCTAATTTTCTTGCTTGACAATATGAAGGTAAAAATTTCAGCAAGAATTCGCACGCAATAATTCAGGAGTGAAAACAGATGACGCGTTTCCTTCATTTAACTCAGGGACGATAATTGAACACATCAATCTACCTTTTTTTTTAATGATTTTACACGTCTGGGGACAAATTAAGCATGTGGAGATGCACCTTGTCTAAAAAATACAGTAAGAAATTACTTTCAAGACTAGTGATTGGCATTTATGAATAATGTTCGTTGAAGACCTGGGGCCCGTTGCATAAAAGTTATTATATTTTTGATCAGAAATTTATCCTTTCATGATTGGCTTAAAGACCTTCACGTGATCATTGGTATTTTCAGCTATTTCAGAATGTTGGCATGAAGGTTTACTATTTGGGAAATGACGTCACTCTCATGACGACATTTTCCAAATAGTATATACTATTTGTGAAATGACGTCACAGTACGCAAAATCTATGCGCGAAATGAAAATTCAGTGGGGCATACGAGAGCTCGAGTGCGCACCATGGGGAACTCTCGCGGTGTCACGGCTACTGCGTTTCTCAATTTCCGATCACTTTGCAGTTTATCTGTACAACGTTTAGTGCCATAAAGCATTCAGTAAGACATAAACATGAAATAAAGAATATTGATTTGGTGTCATTTGACTGATTTATTTTAATAAACAAGGTAAAAACCCACTTCACCTACTTGGCTGATTGACGGGGCCGTGTATCAATCAAGAAAAATATAAAATAAGAAAGTAAAATTCATGTACAAATACATATAAATTTTGATCCAAAATATAAAACAAATATACTCTGCCATAATTTCGAGTTTCTGGTTAAAACTATGGGCCTCGGTGACTCGAATAGTATCATTCACTTCGGGGCTGCGCCTCTCAGTGAATAGTACTATTTCGGAGTCACCTCTTGCCCATAATTTTAACCAGAAACTCTCAAGGCAAAGTATATTTGTATACTATAATGGTAACTTTGCTATTATAGTAACTCTTTCATGGAATACTGGATTTTGATTGGCTGTTGAACATGGCATGTTGCTCAACAGCCAATCAAATCCAGTATTGCATGAAGAGTTACTATAATATCAAAGTTACTATTATAGTAAGTTTTATGCAACGGGCCCCTGTAATTAACAATAGAAGAAATAGTCAACAGTGCTGCCATCGACTCAATTTTTGTTTCTTATGATGATTACTTTTTAGAGAGAAAATGAAAAGTTTTACATCATGCTTTCTCTTTGTGTGAAATTCACTTTATATCCTGATTAATTTACTGCAAAAACCAGATACTTTCCAGACAAGAAACTTTCAAGAATAACCAGTGAACCCCCCCCCCGGCCCCCTTTTTTCAACTAGAAACAGTTTTGGAGTGCTGCAACATTCAGAGTTATATCATTATAATCTTGGTTTTATGTCTCATTTCGACATGCTCGAGGCGTGAGACTTGGGCAAATCTGGGACCTGTAACACGAAGGTTTGCGATCAATCGTAAATTTAAAGCAACCATTCTGATTGGTCCAGGGTCACCTTTTTGAACGAGATGTGCATGAAACAATGATTTTGATTGGCTGTTACAACTTTGCGATTGATTGCAAATCAGTGTTACGAGGCCCTAATAACTATCAAAATTTACGATGGTTATTATTAATAATTATTTTCATCACAGACGAGCTGACTTAGATCTACTTGAAACCAATAGCGTGGAACCAACCATAAACGGTGCTATGATGAGAAGTTCCAGCAAGAAATATCGAGGAAAGAAAGGCCTAATGTCTTTCACCAAAAGGAAAAACAAGCTTAGGACGAACGGAACAAGACAAAAACCACTGGAGGTGAGTAGATATTGGTGTGGTAGATGAAGTGAGAGTAAAGATAGGGAGAAGAAAGATAAATCGATGAACGGATGGGAGTGTGGGAGCCTGTAATATTGACAATAAGGGTTTAAAGGTTTCAAACCAGCATTTTTAGACAGTAATAACCCTCCGGTGTGGGATTATTTTTTTAAATAATAAAAAATGACATTCATCAACCTTCCCATTTACATGACTGGAGCCAGACATTGTCTTATTGGAACAAACGCCGATACCGTGAATACAAGGGCTGAAACTTTTGGGCTACGCCCCCCCCCCCTTAAAAAATTCACTACCTAGGGCATGAACCTGGTACCCAGTTGTGGTGGGATGCTGCGGCATCTCCTAATGTGTCAGTGGTGCTTAAGTGCAAACGATGCTTGTTGATAATACATTTTAACCCTGATTTTGAATTGACCCTAGCTGTAGCGTAGTGCTATAGTGGTAGAAATGTTTTTTTAAAAAATGATCGAATGCTAAACCATAAAAGATGTGGTAAATTAGATAATATTTTAGTGAATAAGGGACTATAAAGATATCCAAAATTTATGAATTAATTTTTCATGAAAGTGTCAGACCAAGGACTTGTGTGGTAACTCCCCCCCCCCCCCCACACACACACACTTTTTAAGGAAGAAATTATATTTGAATTAATCAGTTAGTAAAATTTTTAATAATCTGTAATAAACAACCATCATATCTTAGAATTTCTATTTGAAAATGCGACTGAAAACCAGAAAAGTGGTTATTTTTGGCCCGCTCGCTTCGCTCGCTCATCATATTTTAGAATTTTTATTCAAAAATGCGATTGAAAACTAGAAAAGTGGTTATTTTTGGCTCGCTCGCCTCGCTCCCTCATCATATTTTAGAATTTCTATTTGAAAATGCGATTGAAACCCAGAAAAGTGTTAATTTTTGGCTCGCTCGCTTCACTCTCTTGCAAAATAAAAATAAAAATATGTGTGTAAGGGGGTCTGTGCAGGTGGGTGAGGGCGTGTGTTTATACTTAAGTGTGAGCTCGACAGAAAAAAAAAATCGGCAAAAAAGTCGATCATCCCCCCCCCCCCCCCACTCACTATAAGGGGATTTATGTCGGTGGTGATGACATCATGACTTTCATGGTAATTGTTGAATATGAAGAGAAATGAAGTGAAAATTTAATTATGTTCTCCCTTCTTTTGTCTTCTCAGTTGGATGTGTCCAGACTTGAGATCCGAGATCGACAGACGACTGATGTCATGGAAACAGTTGTGATTGAGACTGCCAATAAGACTAATTCATAGTAAAAACATTGCGGCTTGGAAATCCAATGATTAAATTGTGTCTTCAGAGTACTACATTCAAAAGTCATGTTTGTAGAATGGCAATATAAATGAAACGACGTTTCTCTCTGTGTGATCATGGTTTTAATCTGATAATCTTTTTTTTTTAAATGCGGAGACGCTGTCAATGTCATTTGATTTCTTTAATAGAAAGTAAAATGCTTATTTTTACTTTTAGAATAAAAAAAAAACAATGATTGATGTATTTTCCCTAAAGTGCGTGGCAAGCAAATATGATCATTTGCTAATCATGTCAATGATCATTTTTCAAATTGCGTAATGATTTCTGGCATTTGACTTTAACTTTTAAAGAAGGTTAAATGAATTTAGTTAGTACAAAAGATCACTAATGGATGTAACAATGATGGCTATAACAATGAAACAATGATGGCTATAAGAATAATAGATTGATAAAGTGCTTTTTCTATTTGACAATACGAAGCCTATAGGATTTCATTTTAGTCACTGGTACACTCAGCGCTCTTGCCTTATATACGCAACGCAGAACTGACATAAAATGACCGCAGAACATACCGAGTTGAGTTCAGAAGTACGACATTACAATACAAGTACTTACTTAAATAAACATTTTTGTTGTGTTACTATCTAATATTATTAATCATTTTCATTATTTCCATTCATGCAGTAAGAATTGTTTTCAGTATACGTTTGGTCATGATTTGAAAGAAAAAAAGATATATTTTTTCCAAAACAGAAGGTTCTACTATGTGTTCGGCAGTTTGTGTGATTTAAAAATGAATTACAGCTACGTCCAAAGTTTCTGATTTTCTATTTCCTTTAGGTCTAGATATTGAATGATAAGAAACAACTTCGTAATGAACTGTTATGCTCTATCGCAAATATTATAGTGATCTCTAGAAAAATTAATTTACAAGTTTGTCTTTTTCTAATGTTCTGTACAAAATAAACTGCATCAAAAGTTTTTTAGTTTTCTATTTTCTTCACATCTAGACATCAGCTAATAAGAAATATCTTCATTATATGACAGTTGTGCTTTATCGCAAATATTATACATTAAATGAGTAGTGATCTTGTGAAAAGGTGATTTACATGTTTGTTTGGTTTTTTTCTGATACTTTGTACAAAATAAACTAGATTCTGGTTTTCTCTTTTCTTGGGATCTACATGTGAAAATCAACTGTCACAGTCATGACAGTTGTGTGATATTGCAATTGTCTCATCTTGGATTTTTCTAAAGAGTCAAGAGGGTTATTTGACACTTTCTATAAAGTGAACTTCTGTTTGATGTTCATTATATTCATCACATTTTGCAGTGAAGTGTTGACTATTTAGGTTATATTCCAATTAAATGTATTCGTATTCTTTTTGTCAGAAAATGTTCAATATTTCTATTGTCTCCACACAGTTTCATTCTATTATTTTCGATGGTCACGGATTTTCATTGTTTCTGTTACTTGTGATGAATCTCGTTTTATACTTTAAATTGACTTTGTCATCTACACGAAGAAAGAAAAAAAAATAAATCTTTAAAGAGTTTTATCAGTTCCTTTTTTCAGATGATTTGGTGTCACATTAAAAGCAATTTCCTTATTACGCCTGAAGAAAAATTGATATTGACTGTAACAGTGTGTGACCCTTGACGGGTTCAGTTCGTTTAGATCAATTGGTATAACTAGATTTTGTCTTCTCTAGCTTTATATTTTCACGAAGAGTAAAAGAAACAAAGGGGAGAAATATGTATTTACTATTTTATATTAAATAAATAGCATTCATAATTTAAAGTGCCCTATAAAGGTTTAATGAAATAACTCATAAAAAGTGCATTTATTTCGTTGCTTAACAAAGAAAAGTTCTTGATTCAGTAAAACTGGGTATATTTTGCTGTCCTGACATCATTAATCCCCTCCCCAGCTCCCCCCCCCCCTCTCTCTCTCTCCTCTCGCATGTTTTTACATATCAGCATTCCTTATGCGTTTCATTTTAATCCTTGCTTTCTCTCTGCTTCTTTCACAAACAATAGCTCTACCATTTTTTTTTTTTTTTTTTGGGGGGGGAGGCAGGTAGCTAGGATTTCATTTTAGAGGGTGGTATAGTCAGCACGCAAAGCGTGCGAATGACATATTGAGAGCACGAGGGGGGGGGGGTGCAGGGAGGGATAGATTCTCCCTCCCGACGTTTCTTTATAATTGTTCCTTGTCTGCTCGTTCTCTTCCGTTTTCTTACCTTTTTCTCTTCTAGCTCAAGCTTTTTTTTTTTTTTTTTTTTCGTTTTGGAGGGCGACCGCCCCCACCGACCCTGCTTTTCGGTATCTTTCCCCACTCACCTGCTTCCGACATTGCACTCTGCCGATTATCTGTCTGTCGCCATCTACAAGCTCTTTCTTCCTCTGTATACCTCTCCCTCTGTCTCTCTCTTTCTCTCTCTCTCTCTCTTTCTCCCTTCTGTTTAGTACTTGTCCCTTTCTTTCTCTCAATATGACAGTCACTATCAACATCATACTGTTCGCCTCTCTTTTACCATACCATCTTCATAGGTATATAATCATTGTTTCACGACGTGATGTCTATGCCGTTTCCTCACTCATTCCTATATTCCCTCCCCTCTTTTTATTTATAGATTCATAATTTGTAAACTGTTAAAAGTCTGCTTGAATACATTGCTGTCGATTAAGCAATGTTAAGTGTTATCATCTTTAACGTGAATGTATAAGTACTTTTCAGTGACTTGGTTATGGTAGTATAATTTACAAAATTTGAATATAAAATTTTAACGAGTTTCTATTTTACATAAAATACTTGATTTTTTTCTCGTGTTTACGAAGAAAACGAACTAAATACAATGCATATTTATCTTCTTTTTCTTCTTTTTTTTTTTTTTTTTGCTTAAACAGTGTATTTTTACTCAGGGTTTGTGTAGGCATTTTATGTGTATATCAGATGGAAGCATATTATTAAACCTTGAATCTATTAGTATTAGGTTTGCTTTTGTTTCTTTTTTACAGCCATTAATTGTGTTCAGTGACTAAGCTAAACTCGACTATTTATAAAGCAAAGATTTTATTCAAAACATCAATCAACACACACGTTACAGCGAAAGGCACAGTGTATAGTTCAATATTGTTCTGTTATACAAATCAATGATATATCATTTCTACTTTCACTACGACACTACTACTCATTATATGGAAATATTCAAAGAAAAACAGAAATATATATATATGTGTGTTAGGGTTTTTCCTTCAAATACTGACTAATTGTAAGTCTTCTTTGCAACGACAAAAATAGAAAATAAATAAAATATGGTGACATAGCATCACAATTTGGGAAACCCTGACTGAAAACAAAATGCAACTTACACGAAGATACACATTACAACATTATTAATTATCAAATATTTTTTAAACACATAAGATGCGAAGATATTTTTCGACCAATAAAAGAACATGATATCTCATTATTCAGTTATTACTGACCTAATTAGTGTTTTTCTTAAGTCGGCGACAGCAAAAACTGTCAATATTCTTTGCAGTTGCTTCAAGTGGGGATGGGTTAAATTCATCAAAATCTTATATCTATGTAAATTAGTGGCTCTCCACAAAAACAAGTAAAATACTGATTCATAAATAAATCTATGTGAAAATTTGACCACGCCCTAAATTAGACCACAAGAACACAATTTTAAAAAGGGCAAATAGGCATAAGCCTTGACTGATCGAGAAAATTATTCTTTACAATATGTTTGAGTAAATTACTACATATATTATGATACATGTGGTATTAAATAATCCATTTATTTCACCTGAACTAAAAGCTCTCGATATTATGGATGACTGATGATTCTTTCGGGGGGGGGGGGGGTGTAACATAAAAAATACAATCAGTCTTACGATTGATATCAATCGCAAGTCTATGACAAACCATGTACTAAAGAGATACAATTGATTGTAAGATTGATTGTATCTCTTTATGTTACACCCCCCAGGTATCATTCAACCATGGACCCTATGATTCAACTAGATGACAACATGCCACATGTCAGTTTCCATAAATTGATTATGTAATCAGTAGATTACTATTATACGATATTGAGACTGAGGGGCAAAAATCCACTAGTTGTACGAGCAACGTCGGGGATCACTTTATCCAGAGGTGAATCCACTCCAAACGAGAGTGAAATTCTAAGTGGAATCTAATTTTTCTTTTGGGAGTGGATTTCCTTTCATTTCGAGCATTGATTCCACTCCTGATCCCTTATACTGTTATACGACTCTTAGAACCAATAACTTGAACTCCCATACATATAGACAGTAGAAATCATCCAGATTACTATACAGAGGTATATTTTATCCCATAACACCCACAGTGGCTGGGGTTAATTCAGGCTTGGACATTGGATCATCGATACACTTAGTTGGCATGGAAACCACATCCGGGACCTGAAATAAACGGACAGAGAAACATCGGCGAATTAAATGTTAATTCGTGATGAATATTGTTATTACTGAAAAGATGTAGAAATTTAAAAAGAGAGTTGTGCTGTGTTGTCGATAGGGAACAGGGGTCAATAAAACGCCACGGTGGGTCATTTTTTGCAATAAAGATAAAAAAAAAAAAAAAAAACACCGAATAGAGCTGAAATACAGATATCAAAATATAAAATCGTCGATGCTTACACGTATCTAGAAAATAACGAAGATTGCACGTAATAGAATCTGAATGGCAAATATTGTTCACATTTTTTGAGGAAAATCGTAAATCATGTTGATTTAAATGAACTTCGGCAAAATGATATACTTGACCCTTCGCTGCCATACCCAATTAGAGCAAATATACCCGCTGACTAGTACCTCTAAATCACTCCCCATTTACCCTCAGTTAACTTCCATGAAGTAATTTTCAGTTTGTGATCTTATATTAGGATAGTTTTGAAGGGGGTATTAATATGTGAAAATACTTGCCCAAGATAATTGTTGTGTTGTTAATTTGGCAGAGTTATAGTCTATGTCGTTTATAAGTCTTTTGGATAAAATACACCACTAACAAATCTCAGCCTGTAGGTAGATTGCAAGAGTTGGACAAAAATCATGCCTTTTCATTTGCTCACCTTAGTTTTTCCCTTGTCTTTCCCATCTTGGTCGACCTCGGTGATGTTCCTGTATCGCGATGGACGAGGTTCGGACACGTCTTCGATGCTGAGATTCGAGAGCTCAACTTCCGTGTCACCCTCAGTATACTCCTCGCTGCACGAACTCTCATCTCCAGGCTGACAGAGAGAGAGAGAGAGAGAGAGAGAGAGAGAGAGAGGGGGGGGGGAGAGAGAGGGGGGTTGGAAGGCAAAGAGATAAAGATAGAAAGAGAGGAAGAACGAAAGAAAAAAGTATTATCCCATCAGTAATTTAAAAAAAATCAACTATTTCTGCCGATTATTCTTTTCTTTCTTCGAAGTCGCAATGAATCAAATGGGCAGCATAAATGGTGAAAAAGAGAAAATATGATAAGGGGGGAAGAAAGGAGAATGGAATGTGTTCTTAAAAATTTAATTAAAAATAGACTTTCCCCTGCCGTGCACTCCTCAAATCAGAAACCTTGTTAATAATTTATCATTTTATACATCGAGAAAGTCCCCCCCCCCCCCGCCTTGACCCATGCTTCCGTATGGCCCATGCTACCGATTTGTTGTATTCAATTTGATTTTCTTGTTTCTTGTCTATTTTCTCGTCTATAATGGGCGCGTGCAGTGGGTAGCCTGGAGGCTCCTGGAGAGTAAAAAAAAAACAACCTCTAACGCTAAAAAATAGTCTTCTTCTTTCTTTCTTCTTTCTTCTTTCTTCTTTCTTCTTTCTTCTTTCTTCTTTCTTCTTTCTTCTTTCTTCTTTCTTCTTTCTTCTTTTTCTTCTTCTTCTTTTCTTCTTCTTCTTCTTCTTCTTCTTCTTCCTCTTCTTCTTCCTTCTTCCTCTTCTTCTTCTTCTTCTTCTTCTTCTTCTTCTTCTTCTTCTTCTTCTTCTTCTTCTTCTTCTTCTTTTTCTTCTTCTTCTTCTTCTACTATTCTAAAAGGGGATATGGAAAAAAGATACAACTCTGTCTCACCTGAAAAAATGCATGTAAAGTATTGAAAGAATATGCTCGAGCTGAACAGAGGAGCAGTTAACAGTGCTGTTCTATCGGAATTAGGACGTTACCCTTTATACATCTCAAGTTTGAAATTAATGATTGGCTTCTGGATACATATCATAAATTCAAATGCTAACAGCCTAATCAATATTGCATACAACGCAGACATGTTAATTAAGAATGGGTTTTGCCAACAGCTAGAAGTATTTTTGAAAGATATCGGTTTTCATCATATATGGGACAATCAAAATACATTCCCGAAACGACAGCTCATAAAAACTATTGGGCAATAAACTTCAAGAAAGATATATCAGACATTGGAAGAGAACTCTAGATGAAAACGGTGAGGTGTATTGTAGCAAACTTAAAACTTATAAGGACCTAAAACATACATACGATTTTGAAAAATATCTGTTATTAGACGTAAATAAATCACACATAAAAAACTTTATAAAAATAAGAATTAGTAATAGTAAATTAATGATAGAACAGGGAAGACACAAAAAACTTGGAAATAAATAAACGCTTATGTCCCATGTGCCAAATAGATGTAGAAACAGAATTTCATTTTATTATGTGCTGCCCATACCTTAAAAAAGAAAGAGAAACCCTATTCCAAAACATAAACAATGTAGTGCCCACCTTTAAGGATAAAAACGAACACGAAAAATTCACATATTTACTAAAATCTAACGATTATGATATAACAAAAATTTGTGTATCCTCCATTAGTAATGTGTATAGGGAAAGATTGAGCAGGTTGGACCATAATATTTAGACTTTTTGATTTTTGTTGTATTTTCTTTTCTTTTCTTTTTTCAGAATAAGGGAGGAACACGGCAGGAGCCGCACGTGTTTATGTATATATATATATATATATATATATATATATATATATATATATATATATATATATATATA
Source organism: Echinometra lucunter (assembly GCA_029962745.1). NCBI lineage: Eukaryota > Metazoa > Echinodermata > Echinoidea > Camarodonta > Echinometridae > Echinometra > Echinometra lucunter. Next base: position 4,471,040 of record CM057156.1, read on the forward strand.
TATATATATATATATATATATATATATATATATTATGTTTTGCAGTTATAGAAAATACAACACGATTATATTATTTTTGTATACTTTTACACTGTTTTTGTTTGTTTTTGTTTGATTTTGGTTCCACTTATTCATTGAGTTTGCCGAATATGTATACTTTTGCCGAAATTATGTATATGGTTATGTATATCCTTTGTTTGTTTTGCATTGTTCATATTGATGATAATCCAAAATTGTGGATTGAATATCAATAAAATTTGATTTGATTTGATCTATTCTCTAGGAGCCTTCAGGCTATGCAGTGGGTGTGCAGCAAAACCATACAAAACAATTAATTATCCCTGAGAACAATGAAAGTCAAAAGACAAGATCAAGCAAAAAAAAAAAATCTAAACAGAAAAATCAATAACATTATCTGAATTATTACTTTCCAATTTCCAAGGATTCCCAAATCTCTCCCTCTCCCTCTTTCTCTCTCTCTCTCTCTCTCTCTCTCATTTTAGCTCATTATCCTCCTCTTTCTCCTCCTTCTCCTTCCTCTTCCCTTTCTCCTCCTTTTCTTAATCTTCCTTATCCTTCTCCTTCTCTTTCTCGTTTTCCTTCTTTTCTCATTTTTAGGTAAATGTTTCATGGCCTAATTAGTTAAGAGATATGAAGTAAAAGAAAGAAGTCAAAGAGCAAAGTTACCTTGAAGTCCTTGTCCTCTTCAGATTCATATCCCTCGACAGCATCATCTAGAATCTTCACCATATCCTTCTCTCCTTCTTGCTTCTCCTCTTCCTCCTCCTCATCATCCATTTCAACCGGTGATCCATCGAGATCTTCTCGCTTTCTCTTCTGGGGTGACGTAGACGCAGGCCGCAGAGGGCTCTTGTCAATTTCGGCTTCGCAGTAGAAAGAGTGATTTGAAGGGGTTGACGTTATGAGATTAAGTCTTCATAATCGGATTTTTAAAGTAAAATTATGGAATCTGTTTACCTTGAATTTAACATATCTTGTAATTCATTATCTAGGAAAGAACACAAAACAGAAAAACAAAATCTCCACGATTCTGTTTATAATCTTGAAAAAGGCCGCAGGGAAAAGTATTTTTTAAAAAAATTAAAAAGGAAATTTTTATTTGCCAAATTAAAGAAAATAATTTTCCCTAATTACATTAAACTTATATCTCAAATTCACATTAGAAATCCTATTTGTGAACGGTCATAACTTTCAAAACTCTTGTTCTTTTCTCCCGGAATTTCATCAACCTAATCTTATCTTTAGCTTTCAAACAAGATGCCTCGTCATATTTTTTTCCTTAATAAGACTGAAATCGACATCAAAACAAGACAGTATTATGACTTCTACTAAACTTACACTTTAATTTGTATAAATTTATGAAAGAAGTTCTTAAATGCTTACTGGTAAATCGCTGCTTCATTTGAGCTTAACGTCGTGCAAATAATGACACAAAGTTTGAACACTCACCATTTCCTGAAACCTGTAGATTGTTTTGCCAAAGGGAGATACCAAAGAGTGCTAGAATCCTCATTGGTATGTAGAAAATAACCTTTAGAACCCTTACGAAGAACCCATCAGGTTTCAAGTTATGTTGAGCAGAGAGAATTCGCCTATCTGATGTGTTCAAAATGGCATCATCCTGTCCGCTACCGCTGTCGTTTGTTGCTGATGCACCTAGTTCGTCGACATCTTTCTCGTCATCATTGGCGGATTTGTGGGAGTCATCCAGCTTCTCACCCATCGTGTAAAGGAGACCGTCAAAGACGACACCAAGATTGATTTCCGAGATGCAACTCAAATACTCTTCAAAAACGAAAAGGGAAATGTTGCGAAGTGTTATAGTAGGATTCTTTCCTCGCCGGAACGAAGAACGTTTACATGTATCAGGCCATGCAATGAAATGATGTCAAGAACTTCTTGACCTGGCTCAGACTATTCGAATGAAAAATGGCGCCAAATTTCACCACAACCGGTTATTGGGCATGTAAAAAATGCAATCAGTGATATACAGACACAAACCTGTTCGTCTGTAGAGAACCATTGTTCATTTTGTATTGTGGATGTTTAAGAAGGTATATCCAGTGTTGTCTGAGAGCGAGGGACCGGGGTGAGAGTTCCAGAATATCTGTGTAGCTTCAATATAAATGCTATTTCGACAAGGGATATTTTCCCCTTTGGGACCTAGTACCAGATTCTAATGCCTGTTTTTCACAATGGCTGCTCTTGACAATACATTGCTTGACCTGAAAACATGTCCGACATAGCGTCAACGCTTAATGTATGCAAAGTGCATTCGAGCAGACGATTACTTTAGGCTACGAAACAGGTGAAGTAAATAGAGCGCAACAATGCATTTCGATCAAAGCACCATGGTTTAAATACAGTAAAGAAGAATGAGGCAATCATATTGAATGGAGCTTAGGATATCTTGAGCAGTTGTACTCAGTTTCAGTTTGCTCGACTGCCACGAAAACAGAGACCCTTCCCCTCACTGCACCCCGCACTGCACCTTTTTCTTTTCTTTCTTTCTTTTTTTTTTTCTTTTCTTTTCTCCTTCATTTTTTTGAAAACAAATTACAGCGTTATTTCAACAGTGGATGTCACTACTACAACAGTGTCGCTTTCTGTTTGTTACTTGCTTGTTCACAAGATATGAATACTGGAAAGTTGAACATCTAGCGATTTGGCGAGGCAGGGGCGTAGATAGGATTTCCTTTTAGAAGGGGGCGTTAGTGAGCACACGAAGCGCGCGAATTACATATTGAGGGCGTGAAGCGCGTTCGCTCTAGGGGGAGGGTGCAGGGAGGGGGAGTTCTAACCTTTTCCTTTTCTCGCTCACACTTTTTTGGGGGGCGGGGGAAGGGGCGTTTTTTTAGGGAGCGACCACTCCCGGCTACGTGGGTGTGGCGAGGAGAGAGAAAGGTTATGAGCCACTTAAAACTATTGGTGCCTCCAGGGGCGAAGTGGTATTTTAGCTTGCGGACCGGTTGATTTTTGGTCTCGTTTCCCCTCGGGTAACTCCCTCGATGCCACAAGAACCTTCTTAAACATGTTAAATATTTTAAATTGTAAAAAGGCGTTACTGTTAAATACTCAGAGCTCTGTTACGCAATAAGATGTACATGTGAAATGGCGTCATTTTAAATAAAACCCATTTTCGCTCGAAAACTACACACTCGCGTAAGGCTGTTTTACCAAATATTTAAGCTCTATGAATTTATCTTATGCTGCTTTGTTTTGATTCTATGATAACGTGTATTAATTTTTGTTTGTTTTGTTTTTAATCATGTTTTGATGTTTCTGTAATCCTATTATTTTGATCAATAAAAACTTAATGACAAAATATTATTCCATGTTCGAAAATATCTCCCAACAGCGGAGACGCTCTCTTTACCAGACCTCCCCCCCCCCCCTCTCCCTCCTTAAGCCCTTTTCAAATTTCTTTAGTGCCGTCTGATATAAGTTCTCCATTACAAAGCTTATCTGTCTTGTAAAATTATGCTCTACCTGATTGTGACTCGTTTTTTGTTAATTCAGTATACGATGCTTATGAGTCACATTTTCTTATGACCTTCCTTCGTCCATTCACATCTTAGATCACACGTGTAGTTCTAGATGGGGGGGGGGGGGATTCGGGATTTGTGAGAAAGAGTGGGCATAGATCTCAGAAAATATTCTTAGAATAAAAACAAAAACAAATAAACCCCACAGAAAACATAAAAGAAAATCTTCATACATTTAGGGTTGTCTCTTTTTCCTTTCAAAACTCACTGACAAGCAAGCAATCAAGAAAAACAAAGAGAGGAGAAAACAAAAAACGAACTAACTAACTAACTAACTAACTAGTTAGCTAGCTAACTAACTAAGTAAATAACTAGTACAAACAAACAAACAAACAAAAATCATAAGGTATAATGGGGGGACACAATGATGTACATTTGGTTACAGAATGGGGGGATAGGGGCTGGAAGTGTCCCATCCCTTTGATAGATTCTATCACTGGTGTGTGTGTGTGGGGGGGGGTAGCTGTAGGGCGTGTGTGAGCGTGCAAATTCAAATTCAAATTCAAATTTTTTGATATAAAATCCTGACATTTAAGGATGTGCACGTGTGTAAACAGCTAATTGACCATTGATTTCATTTGTCTCATCCCGTTCCCTTTTTGTCTATATTTACGACTGGTGTAAATTTGAAAGGAATTAAGAGATAGCGCTCGCATCGGCGCTTGCATAGATCGAGATTATGCTCATGCAGCTTATATGTTGTCATCCATGTTTCTTTTCATAATTAACACACAAACACATTTAATTGAATTTAATAGGGTCTCCCCCCCCCCCCCCCCCTCCTTCCCTTTCACAGATTTCTTCGCAGTTAGTCATTTCATTTCGTTTTGGACAGGTCCCAAGAACTGGAATACACTTAGTCTTTAAAAGATAACCTTATTACAAACCTGGTTACTTTTTTTTTGCACCACATACAAACGAAATGGCATTAAATATTATGTTTATGTGTTTTCCTTTCTTTTGAAGCATTTAGCAGCACAGTGCTTGATTTAACGCTCTACTGGTCTTAAAATAGAATATTATGTCATAAGACCTTATCCCAAAGCCTTTTAACACACTTGTTTAAACTGCATCTTAAGTGCTCAGTGTCTGAAAGATTATTGATTATTTCTATACAGTATTTAGTATATATCCATGCCTCCAAAATTATATGTTCGTATTTCTGGTTCTCTTGCCATGAAATGCTCGTCCAGGTTCTCTGATTTCTTTAAAGTTACACACTGGCAATGGCATACTGGTGGAGACCAGGGGATTAACCCCACCCCCCCCCCCAAAAAAAAGGAGAAAATTTTATATTTTATTCAAAAAGGTGAAGACTCTTCATGGCTCTATTCGTTCGCTCGCAAGTATAGAAATTTAACAGTAACCCCCTCAAAATTCTTTGATCATTACATCACTGCGCGATAGTACAGAGTCCTTGTGAGAATTTAAGATGGGCGAACATACAGTATATGATATAATATACAGTTTTATCGATATTTTCAAAGAAAATAATGTCACAGTTGGTGTAACAGCAAATTCACCATGTGTTAAGGAGTAAATGAGGAGGAAAATAAATGTAGGTGTTTCTAAGGAGTTAAGAAATAAAATGAGTAAAAGGTATGTCATAGAGATGTTAACGACTGGTCGTTGCTACAATTAAGGTCTGTCCCAATGTAGACTAAGTCGGGTTCATTTGGCTAGTGACTTATCCAACCAATGCCCCACCGGATCATGACGAACATAGGGTAGGTAAAGCTTAGTTTTGAGTTAAACCTACAACCCTTAGCCAAATACATTGGCAATACCGATACATGGACTTACCCAACGAGATAAGAATAACAGCTCTACGTCATAATTTTTTCTCTTTTAATAGCATTCCATTTGGAAAAAGTACTATATAACAACAGGGGCGTGGTTTCCAAGAGTTGATGTTCGAAAGTTTGATGTCTGAGCTTAGCTGTTTAGTTGTCTCAAAAATACAAAAGCTTGGAGGATGGTGCTTATCCATGTTCACTGAAGTTTCAGCAACAATTTGGAGTGCTTTATCTATCCAAATAAAACGTCATATTGCTCTTGTATACAGAGCGATCTAAACCATATCTCAAGAGGAGTGCCAACTCTTTTTTAGAAAGAGGAGAGACGGTATTGCACAAGAGATAAGACTAATAATGCCCAATTTCACATATATTTAAAAGTACCAGCGACTATATAAGGATCAGATTCTATGGAAATAATATCAGTCACTTCATCCTTGTGTTGGTGAGTCCTCAACAATGAGTTCAACCATGGAAGCAATGATGAAGTCGGGTCAGCCGTCTCCGAATTCGGCACCATCGAAGAGTTCCCGTACGTTTAGTTTACCCAATCCAGAAGAACCTGTTTCCACACGATGGTATACACGAGCTTACAGCCTTACTGATGCATCTTCTTTAGGCCAAGTCATGGTATGTATTACTATAAGATATCTAATTAACATTCAAATGGTCTGAAACAAAAGTGACTGACCATTTATTATTTAAAATATGATGCTCGTTCTTCGAGTCATGATCATTTTCATTTCACGGAGAATTAACGAACTGTTAATTCCTCCTTGTTGGGGACTCTTTGTACAAATTGGGGGGAAAATCAATTTGTCCAAAAAAAAATTGTTAAAAAGTGCACAAGGAAGGCCTGGATTAAAAATATACATGTACAAGTATATTTCATGTTGAGATTGATTACACCATTATGCGTTTATTGAAAGAAGTTGAATGGGAGGAGAGTTTGGACACCTACAGCAGCTTATAAATGTACATATAATAATGAATGGTCACTTCGCTTGCCATAAGGGGCTTTGGAACTTTTTCTCTAAAATTGATTAGATCTTCAGGTAACTTTCCTATAACCTACCAGCAATGACACTGAAACCATAGCTATTCTATAGGTCTCCTAATGAGGATCATCGACCAAACTTCGCTACTGGATGAGCTTATTCTTTGTGTCGGATTGAGCTTCATATCATATTTTCCATTTTTGTTTCGCAACAACTCTAGACAATATCGACAGGCAAGTAAGAAAACTGACATTTAAAGGATGTTTCCATGCATGTCGTAACATGACTAGGATGACGATACGTCTGGCAAAGCTGATTGAAATGTTCCCTAGACGAGTATTTCCTGGAGATTCCTCAAACTAGAGGAAGTGCCTTTTCCCCCTGCACGTACATGACTCCTGCAGCCATCTAATATATGATATCCACTGACTTCGGAAGGGTGGGGGGGGGGGGGGGGTCAAGAGACGCCATTTCTGACAAGTTCTTTAACATTATCATGATTATTAACTAAACATAACGTACTTAAACATATAGGTTCATTTTGTATTTTGAAAAAGAGATACACAAGTACAAAACAATAAGATTTCGCAGATTGCCCTGATCAATTATGCCATGACTTTTTTTAAAGTAATGGCTAAATAATGACTTCACTCGACTTTTATTGATGATCTGCATACCATGGAAGGTGAATATTTATGAAATTTTAAATCAAAAGACTTGAGGTGTCTCAATCTCAAATAAAATGTTGGAAAGTTGCAGGAAATTGAGAGAGAAAGGAGGATATAGAAAGAAGGGAGATAAGAAAGGTGACCGGGATTTAATTAGCATCCAATCATGCCAGGGAGAAGGTGCTAAAATTCCTTGTCTCTGATCAAGAATTACACGTCTCGATTTGTTCTGATACTATTATGCCGCAGGTTTGTAGTAGTACAAACGAATGTAACTTCTAGCAGATTTTCGGCACTTTATAGTTATACTTAAATGGTTTAGATAATTCATCTCCTGCATTTTAAAGAATTCAGAATTAATTCAGGTCAATATCTTTTGATGTGAAGTTCCATTTCCACACACCGGCGTAAATCCACTTTGAGGAGTGGGGGGGGGGGATGATCGACCTTTTTGCCGACTTTTTTCTGTAGAACTCAGACTTAAGTATAAACACACACCCTCACCCACCGCACAGACCCCCTTACACACATTTACATTTCTATTCTGAGAGCTAGCGAAGCGAGCGAGCCAAAAATTACCACTTTTCAGGTTTTTAATTTTTTTAAGTTGTTTATGACAGATAATCAAAATTTTTAATACGTTAAACTGTTTAATATTACTAATTTTAACTGATTAATCAATATCATTTCTTCCTTAAAAGATGGGGGATGTTTGTATACACCATCCCCCCCCCCTCTCAAAAAAGTGGGGGTGATATATCCCCCCCCCCCCCATCCCGGGGATTTACGCCAATGTTTCCACAACTCCAGCCAGAACTCAAGATTCGCTAATCTTGTGTTCTTGTACTCATTCAGAACAATTAGACTTAACTATTACGAACATCATGAACATTGTTGAAAGTTATCTTAGTCTAAGAGTGCTTTTTGATTATATAAAATCACTTTGGTTAGTCTAGATATGCAAAGTTCTGTTTCATGCTGTCATGTCTGTTGGCACATTTCTGTCCACCAACACAGGACTAAAAAGGGGGGGAGGTAAAAATGCAAGGAGCAGATGTGTTTTGAGTATAGAGACAAGGCAGGGAGAGGTTAAGCGAGGCACATCTAGTTGATTATGTGGTAACGAAGATTTCCTGTCTTCCGAAAAAATAGCGTCCCTAACTTAATGTTGTCATGGAGATAAGCTAGTTATATTGATTTGTAACCAAATAACTATATTTGGTCTTGAGCAACTCTGTTTGGGAGTGCGGTATACATGGTTATAGTTTGTGGTATTTGGGTTGTTTTTCTCGGCTAATAACAGTCTGATGATAAGTACGGGATTAGGTCAGAATAGAGTTCAAGGCCTTAATTACTAAACTTGTCATCATCATCAGCGGTAGATTCAGGAGTTTGAAACAGGAGGGGAGAGGATGGGGCGACTAAGGACTGTATCCGTATGATTGGTAGAGGCGGGCTTTTTCACGCCCCCCCCCCCCCCGTTTTGATCTTCCACTGCCACAAGAGCCACTTTTAACTCCCCACCCTCTCACGCTCTCTTTCTCTCTTTCTCTCTCTCTCCTCTCTCTCTCTCTCTCTCTCTCTCTCTCTCTCTATCTCTATCTCTCTCTCCAATCAAAATTTGAAGGAAAAGCGGCACTGAAAATCTTCATCTGATATACATTTCTCTTCAAACTACAAATTATGAAGATATTTGGGTGGTTTATCACCTACATTAAGTCTTCACACGTATGTCTCCTCTCTTTCATACCCTTGGCCTTGACCGTGATTCAGGCCGATCTTATTTTTCAACATACTACGGATGTAAGTACACCTGCTACACATTTCTAAGGCTAAGAAACCATGGGGACAGGATTGACGAAAAACGACATTTTCTTGTCCTTACTCAGCGTTTAGTCATAACTCATCCAGGGACAGACAGCATCAGACCAAGGAACTTGTAACATAGCCTTCATACCGCATGTCAGTAAATTATTTTGATTGATCAGATTATATATTCAAAAGAAAAAAAAACAGTAACCAAACATACCCTTAGAGCGTTATTGAAGGAGAAGAATGTTGCGTCTTAGATGTTATTGCATGGTGCCAGAATTTTTAGGCAATGTAACATTGCGATATTACACAGACCTTCTAATGTCATGAAGAACCGTGATGCATTTTTACATAATCATGAAAGAATTACTGACTTTAAACGTGCAAGTGTGCATTCTCATCCCCCCATCCCCCCGCTCAACCCCATCTCCCCTCTTCCCCTCTCCTATTTTTGCTCTCTTTCCTCCCTCCCCATCTCTAACAAACACAGGGTTATCAATCTCGAGATGAAACTCAATTCATCAAAGAAAACTTCTGCCGGAGAGAATGCGTCAAGTTTTGTGCAACAGAGAAAGACTCCACCAAGTAAGATAAATATTAATCTCATATACCAGTTTACTGTGTGTACCAGTATTCTGAAAATGCATAAAGTAAGCAGTCTTTGTTTTGCCATTAATTCGTTAATTTGCCATAATTTTCATCAGTGGAAATATTGTGTCACAACGCAACGTTGCAACAAAGCCTTTTTGACACATAATTGTAAGGAAATTATACTTATTATGAGGTTTGTCGTGCCATGATCATGATGATAGTATGACAAAACTGTACATTTGAAATCATGTAAGAATGCTATAATGACATTAAACATTTGCCGGCTATATTAACCTTTAATAATCCAACGCATTACGTTCAGTTAATGGGGATAAATCCTTATAAGAGAAGAAATACTGCACTGATATTTCATTAACTGATTTGTCATGTTACTAAAATGCATATATGGCCGTATTACGGAGGTTCATCATGATTAGGAAACAGGTATTAGAAATTGCCTTATCTCCACGAAACTATACTGAGAAATCCCATATTATTATAAAATGATTTATAATTTTTCAAAAAAAATAATCATTGAGTGCTACTTATGTATGACTATTTTACTCTCTTAATTTTCGTTTTGTTTGTTTGTTTGTTGTTATTTCCAGACCGATCATCATGTAAAGCACTTAGAAAATTTGTATTTAGCCCCCTAGAAATGTGATATATGATTATAGATGATAACACATGTGTAAAATTGATTAATTGAATTCATTGAATTATCTTCTTACTTAGATGTAAATGCGGTCGTTCTGCCGAGGGTCATCTTGATGAAGATATAGGTGTAGAGAATCAGGAGAATGGCAGAGAGAGTGCTTGGACGCCAGAGACACATACCAAGAAATCCCAAACAGATGCATTCGGTGAACTCGAGTTTCAAGGACCTTGGACATCAACTCGTGCAAAAGTAATTATGTATTGAAATGAAATGTAAAATATAATACTATATCTATATATACCATGTACCATGACGGAGAATATAGCAAAGTATTTGTTTTTATGGAATTTAATTTTGGCTATACGCATAATACGACGCCATAGGCAGGAATAGAGGCAGGCAAATCTGAAAAAAGGGCCGAAAGTTTGAGGAAAATACATAGAGAATTAAACAAATTGCTTTCAACTGAGAAATATTTCATGAGTTGATACTAAATTCATTAAGTCATTGTACATACTGTAAGCATGAGAACGGTGTCGGTAGTATTATTACCAGAAAAAAAAAAAGAAAGAAAGAAAGAAAAAGAAAAAAGAAAAAACGCGAGCGAAAAAATCTTTGTAAGTATACCAGTCACATAAGCATGTCAGAAAAATTCATGAAATTTTAATTGTAAACCTTTTTTCATCTTCCAGTAAGTTCCGCTGTCACATGACACTCCGGCTGAGAAAGTTTGGAGTTTAACCATTTCTTATCTTTCAGTATGTTTGGCTCTCACATGACACACCGGCGGGGAAAGTTTTGAGTCTAACCCTCTCTTATCTTGCAGTATGTTAGGCTCTCACATGACACACCGGCTGAGAAGGTTTTGAGTGTAACCCTTTCCTATCTTTCAGTATGTTCGGCTCTCACATGACACACCGAGTGAGAAAGTTCTTAGTCTATAACCCTCTCTTATCTTGCAGTATGTTTGGCTATCGCACCGGCTGAAAAAGTTTTGAGTCTAACCCTTTCTGATCTTGCAGTATGTTCGGCTCTCACAACGGCTGTGAAAGTTTTGAGTCTAACCCTCTCTTATCTTGCAGTTTGTTCGGCTCTCACATGACACACCGGCTGAGAAAGTTTTGAGTCTACTCACTGAGATGTGGGGATTAAAGAAACCTAAGCTACTCATCGAAGTGACTGGGGGCGCTAAAGACTTCGTACTACAACCCAAGTTAAAGCGGATCTTCAGTAAAGGTATCATCAGGGTAGCCGTGTCAACAGATGCTTGGATTCTGACTGGTGGAACTAATACTGGTAAGATCATCATCTTCATCTCTCTCTCTCTCTCTCTCTCTCTCTCTCCCCCCCCCCCCCCTTCCCACCCCTTCTTCCTTTTTCTTTTTTGTTAGTGCTGCACTCAAACTCTGGAATACTAGTAGACTACCTCGCTCAATAGGCACGCATCATCAAATATGTTCTAAAAGCTTTTGAAAACGTACCTGTTTCAGATCAGTTTTCCATAGACAAGTTTTGTTGCAAGAAAATTTGTAGAGCCAGTAGTCTTCCCAGACTCCCTCTTAGCTATGATTTTATTTATGTTATTACTGGTACTGCTTTCACTATTTCTATTATATTGTTATGCGAAGTTGAGTATCTTCTCATAGAAATTGTGAAATATAAATCTACAGTTATTATTCGTTATAATTATTCTATGACTGTCCTTATCCCTTTATCTCCCTCTGTATCTTCCTTTCTTCATAATGCATCTCAATTTCTTCCCCTATATATTTCTTTCCTTTCCCTTTTCCTTTCATTTTCTATCTTGATAACGTAGAATACGAAACTGGAATTTGAATATTATTTCAAGTAAAAAATTACTTTCAAACGCTCGCTATAGAAAAGTAGACGTGACCTTCTAATAGTAGTTGTAGCAAGATATGTTTGGAGTAAATGAAGATTATGGTAAATAATGAGAATATATGTCTGAGATGTCGACGGAACAAAGTCAACTCCCCAACTAATAACACGATCAATGGGTGTATTTGTCATAATTCATACGCGCCTTTAGAAACAAATCAAACAATGCAATCTTTTCGTTTGATTCGGACCTTCAGGTGTAATGCGTCACGTGGGTATGGCAGTCCGTGAGCACACTCTGCGATCACGTCAGAAGATCAATGCTATCGGTGTCGTACCGTGGGGCATCGTCGACAACAGAGAAGACCTCATCGAAAGACGTCAGGATGTCAGCACAGTGAGTTGAAATTTTGTGAAATCATTGTTTAAGGGCCAAGGAGTTCCTTGGATCACCGGGGGGGGGGGGGTAACAATGGCAGATTTGAAATTCAGCATGCTGGATGCTGGATCCAACTTTTAAAAAGCTGCAGTCAAGAAGTTAAGAGTGTCATCTTTGCTTAAAGAATTCGAAAGGAACACATCTGAGAGAGTTTTTTTGTGATATGAGAATGGAGTAGCAGGTTACATAAGGTGAAGCGGTTTGCTCAAGACAGTATCGCTTGGAGAGATGTTCCTTGCAGAAATGAGTAGGGTCAAACCTATCATATGAACAGATTATGATCAAGATGAGGAGGGTTGATATACCATTTTGTTTTAAGTTGATCACTCGTCGGCCTTGTGATGTGATCCAACACTTAGTTTTTATCTGTTTAAAGAAATTCTATGTTGTAAGTGTAATTTTTTTGTCTGGTTTAGAAGAAGGAAAATGATGCTTTAAACAAAAGAGTCATAAGTAGCCTACAGGACGGTGGAATGCTTGATAGCACAACCTTTAATTTTTAATTCCTTGAATTAATTTGTGTTTATTTTTCTGATACAGCCCAGGATCAAGCATTATCGTTTGACGAGTTCAGATGATGCTTCTGGTGCGTCGTTAGATCCTAACCATACACATTTCATCCTAGTCGATGATGGCTCAGTAGGGAAGTTTGGTGTCGAGATCCAACTTCGATCAAAACTCGAAAAACTCATCTCGAGCAAGAAAATTGATGCAAATAGTAAGTATGCACCCTGTTTCTCTCCCACATTATTTGTCTGTCCGTCTTAATCCTGACTTTTAATTTTACTCGACCCTCTTGAAGTCATGAGGCATCTTCACGTAATTATCACAACGGGGATCTCTTGATTGAGAATATTGAGAGGATTAAGGTTAAAACACAATTTTATAAATTGAACAAAATAATCTGGCCTCCTCAGAGAACGAGGTAAATTAAAAGTGTGTTTATCTGGTGGGACAGATTTTTTTCTTTCTCTTTTGAAGGCATGAGTGCCTCCGTAAGGTTGCTCGAGTAAAGTCGTCATCGTAGAAAGCACTTTTATCGCCAGGAAAAGAGCTTCACAAACCAAACTGTGGTGGGTTATATTCTAATATTTAAATAGGTAATCGTCAGGTGCTAGATCCCTGTAGTCTTTGTCTATGTGGACTGTATATGCCATCAGAGTGGTCCTAGTGAATGTCACCACTCGCTCCAACATCGTCATCTCCACCACCACCACCACCATCATCATCACCACAGCTACCACTATTACCACCACCACACCATCATCACCACTCCTACTACCACCACCACCACTACCACTACCGTACCACCACCATCACCACCACCACACTATCATGACCACTACCACAACTACCATCACCACAACTACCATCACCACTACCACTACCACCACCACAACCACCACCATCACAACTACCACCCCACCACTACCTCCCCTACTGCCACTACCACCACCACCACCATCACCACCACCATCATCATCACCATCATCACCACCACCACCATCACCAACACCACTACCACCCCACCACTACCTCTACTACTACCACTACCACTACCACCATCACCGCCACTATCAACACCACCACCACCATCACCACCATCATCACCACCATCATCACCACCACTACTACCACCACCACCACCCCACCACTACCTCCACTACTACCACTACCACCACCACCACCACCACCACCACCACCATTACCACTACCACTACCACCACTACCACTACCACCACTAGGCCTACTACCACCATCTTAATCATCATTATTATCATCATTTTCATGTTTACAGGTGATCGTCCAGTCCCTGCAGTCTGTGTGTGTTTGGAAGGTGGGGTGAATACTATCAAAGTGGTCCTAGAAAATGTCACCCATGATCCACCCATTCCTGTGGTCATTGCTGAGGGCAGTGGACGTGCAGCAGATCTCATCGCATATGCTTACAGGAACAGCTCACCAAAAGCAGGGTATGATCATTGGTCACTGTTTATTCGCATTTCTAAATCACAAATTTAGTGTGTCCAAAGTCATGAAAAATTCGGCCACGACTTGTCCTAAATACGTTTGAAAAGTCATGAAAATTAATGAAGCTGTATATTATGGGTGGTTCAAAAAAGAATTTCACTTTCCCTGTAACATCTTGAAGATATTCCTGTCTAAAAGATCCTCAAGGCTCTCATCATTATTATGACTACGATTTTTTAATCGTTCAGAAGTAACACACAGCAATGACTCTTGGGTTCATTCGCAAACCCTTCTTGAAACTATCTCCTTCTCCTTCTCTGTAGGCAAATTTCTTATGAAATCCAAGAGCAGTTGAAGAAGAGGATTTCTACCGCGTTTCCACGTGAGAAGAGTGCTCATAGTGCCCTCTTCAAACAGCTCCTAGAGGTTACCAAACAGAAAGCAATGGTATGTTCTAGTCAAACATTAGTTAAAGACTTAAAGAGAAGTAAGGCAATCCTTATTATGCCAAAGAGATTCTAACATACATTGCATGCATTGTACATGTTGTATGCCTGTTAAAGGGTATTCGGTCAGTCATTCTGATAGAAATATAGGATGCGCGTAAAAGCATATGTCTCTTCCAAGGCTTACTTTAAACTTTAAGAAGTTTGGCGAGCGAGTAGCGCTCGCTTTGTCTGTTTCAATTGAAGTTCCATAATTATGAAAAGGATGTGATATTTGTGTTTATTCACACCTTTGACATGTTAGCCGACAATTTGTAGGTAGGATATTCTTGGGGGCGAATCCTGTCCCATTCAACTTGAAAAGAAACATGTCATCCATTTTGACGTTTTCATTGACATGAGGAAAAGTAGTGATGTAGATATGATTATTGCAATCAACTATGTTAGTAGTGGTGTAGATAATGATTATTTCAATCAACTATGTTCTTGTATTACCTTTCAGATAACAATCTTCAGTGTGGATTCTGATCACAATGTTGACATTGATTCAGCCATCTTATCAGCTCTACTCAAAGGTAAGATACTCTTTACACTGAATGCGCCTGATTATGAAAACAAAATCAGTTAATTGTTAGATGATAACAGATAAATGAATATGCATAGATAAGTATATAAACAAATGAACGCATAAACAAATAGATAAATTTAAAAAAAAGAATATAAAAAATAAGAAGATAGTAGATACGTATTCAAAATTAGGTAAATAAGAATATATATATAAATTTACGTGAGACAAAAAAAGGTAAGGTACAAGATGACGCAGGTCTGGACCACAAGATTGATAAACTTTCGGCTGCTAGGCCTTCATCAGATTTACTTGCTGACTCAACGGTCGTAGCAAATGTAGTGTGTGAGTTTGTATGAGTGTGTTCCTGATGAAGGCCTAGCAGCCGAAAGCTTATCAATTTTGTGGTCCAGACCTGCGTCATCTTGTACCATCTCTTTTCTTGTCTTACGTAATATACACATAAAATGGTACAACCGGCTGGTACATACATTCAAACCTCTTCCACTAAGAATATATGTGTATATATATATATATATATATATATATATATATATATATATATATATATATATATATATATATATATATATATATTTATATTTATGTATATGAATAAACAAATAGATGAATGAATAGATAAATGAATAAATAGCTAAAGCAATGAAAAGATTATTTGAAATAAAACATTTTTGCCTCACGAATTGTACCGTAGATGTTTGTTCGCTTTTCTTACATGAATATTTAGGCTGGACTTTTGCTAGGCGTACTCTTTAAGTTTGAACTTATCGTGCATTATGTTCAGGTGGGGTGAATTTTTCGCTGTTTGATAGAGCTTACTAAGGCTACTCATCCTGTCTGCTAGTTCAGGCGCTTTCTCATTTTTTTCAAGAAATTGCAGTTTACATTATTCATGGCTAGATATAGCTGGCTATATGAAGACAGTGGTTCCCTGGTGAAGCAACAGTTATCTGTTTTTCGATGACTCATAAAACTAGTATTAGACCGATAGTTATTTCTTCTAACTTTCTTCTTCTTCTTCTTCTTCTTCTTCTTCTCTCTCTCTCTCTCTCTTTCTCTCTCTCTCTCTCTCTCTTCCTCTCCTTTTTGGCACAGCAAGTAACCTCTCAGCTCCTGAACAACTCAAGCTATCACTGATCTGGAATCGAGTCGACTTTGCGAAAGAACACATCTTCAAGAATGTCGCTCGTTGGGAGGTAAAGAGACCGGAACGGCTAAAAGTCTAGTTGCTTGAATCAGAAGGACGACTGATGGTTTATTAACTAAAACAAAATTAACTGCTTGTAAAGAAATATATATTTTTATTTCAAAATGGTAATATCTTTATAAGTAAATAATACTTAACTGCTGAGACAGGGCAAAAGTAGATTTTCAAACCTCAATCTTTTTAATCAAAAGGACACTCTCTCCGGTTAATGATAGAAAGTTACAAAATATTACCTATATCACAAAACGGAATCATCGAACGTCTTATAGATTTTACGCCCTTTCACCTTAGTCTGTCAGGGGTTTTTTTAATGTAGCTGCTTAAAGGGCGTCAAACAGATTGACGCCTCTGGGCCCGGTTTCATAAAACTTGTTATCAGTAACAAATGCTACATTAATTTTTTTCTATGACAAATTTGCTCTTAGCCAATC
Organism: Echinometra lucunter; assembly: GCA_029962745.1. NCBI lineage: Eukaryota > Metazoa > Echinodermata > Echinoidea > Camarodonta > Echinometridae > Echinometra > Echinometra lucunter. The sequence continues at coordinate 4,488,048 of CM057156.1, forward strand.
AGATGTAGGGATTTCAGTAGCTTATAACCATGATAACATTTATTGCAACTATTTATTGATAACAGTTTTATGAAACGGGGCCCTGTCGCGCCTTGATGATTCATTAACACCCAACTTAATATTACAGGAATCAGCGCTGGAGGAAGCCATGGACATAGCTCTCAAGAAGAACCGAGTCAAGTTTGTCAAACTTCTCTTAGAACATGGTCTCTTCATGCAGAAGTTTCTCACCAAAGATCGACTGGTGTCACTGTACAACACTGTGGTAAGTACATACATGAATGTACACTTCTACAGTCATGTTTGATTAAAGGCATTGGTTAACATTGTTATGATTTTTTTAAAAAATCTTGTTTTGTTACTTGAAAATGGGATAAACATAAAGGTTTATAGTGTAAAAATACCAGTCTGAAAGTTTCAAAGTATAATATCCACAGGAAGTATTTTTAAATATCAAAAATGTGAACCAATGTTTGAAAAATATACGAGGGTCGGTTGCACAGAGTAGACATAAGGAATGCGCATGCGCGTATGACTCACCTTACGTACTGTGTGTATTGACGAATCACGCGGCGGGAGGCACAAAACGGCATTTTCAAATTCAAGCAAAGTAGTCCTCTTAGTGATTGTCTCGTGAGACGAAGGATGATAAAATTGCCGTTTGCGTCTAACTTACACTTTTTCATTCCAAATTATGGTTTCAGGGTTTTTGAGTACAAATACAAGTACTCATACACATGTTTCATCTTAGTTTGAGAATTTTTCAAATCAGCTACTCACAAAGTTAGCCAATGCCTTTAACTGTAGAAAAAGTACTCCGATAAGAGCCATTGTGAGTTTCATATTTTCGATCTTTATTTTAGATCATCTTCAGGAACTGAAGCATTGAGCATGTTGAGTGAGATGAACTGTTTATAAATAGTAGAAAAGTTTGAGAACAAATAAACTAGATCAATTACATTACCAACAAAAGGAATGAGATTACATGTAAAGTAATTGAAAAGGGTACCAAACAAATAGAATAGGATAAACAAATGTTTACAGCAAGAATGTTGACTGGGAATGCCACTGTGTGAAAATTTTTGACAACAAATTAACGAAGTCAGGTCAATTACAAACAGAATTGATGTTTTTAATTGATCTGACTTCGTTCAGACTTGGTCTTGGTCGACACCTTTTGTTCGCTTACACCCAGGCGGTTTGGGCCCGGAGTAACTGCAAGGGTCTAAGAGGTTGGACGCTTTTTAAAGGAGGGGGCTAAGGGCGCTCGGACACTAATTGATAATAATTGTTGAAAATCTGAAAATCTGGATTCATTTCCCATCCTAACATTATACCGTGATTTTTGCAAGGTCCACTTGTTGTTACCATTGCCTATGTTTTTCCTGGCTATTTTGTTTCTCTTTTAGTATTATTACGCAATTTTCCCTCAAACTTTTAAATCTTTTCTGATGATAATATGATTCTCCTTATTTGCTCCATATACCATATAAACACAAAATTAATTTGCTGCCTTCGTCACTTCATTATCTCAAGTTAATTTGAACTTATCACTTTTCATGTATTTATTTAATGTATAACTGATAATTATTTCTTTTGATCTGCTTCTTAATATGTCCTTTGATTTTTTTCTCTCTCAATTTTTAAATTTTAGTAACATGTATGTGTCTTCATTCTCTCATTCTTTTGTTTTATGTATACACCAGCCAATGTGGAGAACCTCATAGACAGAATTCCCAAATTCTTTTAGGTAATCCCCAGGCATGGGCTGGTGCTAAATCTTTATACAATGTACTGTGATTTTGTTATCTTTGTGTTTTTTATGTACTTGTCTTTGTCATATCTCACCTGGAAATGAAATAAATGAATAAATAAATAAATAAATAATACAATTCTTCTTTTTTTTCCATAGGATAGTGATCCCTTTCCATCCATAGCTTCATTGTCTCGGTATGCCAATATCAACAGTGGTATGATCAGACTCAGACAAATACCAGTAAGTAGATCTACAGGGTTTTAAACCTTATTTTCCAAGAAAGCTGCCATACAGAATGATTTTACTAACAGCCGATTATAAACATATGCCTCTCATGTCTATTATTAGTTATGCCAATCAAGTATCTTTCATGTATTGTATTATGCTTTCCAGATGACTGCGTGACAGTGGCGTAGACAGGTTCCTGCGGGGGGGGGGGGTATGATTTGCCGTTCACGAGAAAATCGAGGATCAATTTCGTATACAGATACACACACGCACCCGCACACACCTGCACAGACCCCCTTACACACACTTTAATTTTTATCAAGGGAGCCAAAAATTACCATTTTTCTGGTTTTCAATCGCATTTTCAAATAGAAATTCTATAATATGATGAGCGAGCGAAGCCAGCGAGCCAAAAATAACCACTCTTTTGGTTTTCTATAGCATTTTCAAACAAAAATTCTAAAATATGATGAGCGAGCGAGTCAGAAATAAGCGTTTTTCTTTCTTTAAATCACATTTTCAAATAGAAATTCTAACATATGATGGTTGTTTATGACAAATTATTAAAAATTTTATTAACGATTAATTCAAATATCATTTCTTCCTTAAAAAGTGAAGGGGGTATTTGTACCCCCCCCCCCTCAAAAAAGGGGGATATATCCCCCCCCCCCATCCCCCCGGGATTTACGCCAATGATGCACAGATTTAAATAGAAGATATACGCACCGTGACAAACGAATAAAGAATATGGACTGACACACATTATTGTATATTTGCATCACGCTATTTATCTTTTTTAAATTTTGTTACACCACTTCAGAAAAACTGTGACAGCGCCGAAATTACCAAAAAGTAATATAAATAACTACATAAATCAGAATAATGATCGATATAGTTATGATAGTAATCGTCATTTCAGTCATATTAACGATGATGATGATGATAACTAGTATTCTTATCATAGGCATAATAATAATGATAATAATAATAATAATAATAATAATAATAACAATAATAACTCGGGGCATTATTGAGCATGCAAACTCTCGTGGAAAATCTATATTTATCGTTGAAAAAGTTGTGTATTACCGTAATGACCTACTCGGCCAAACTTGATAGCAATTTCTTTTTTCTTCACCGCTCTCAAAATGACGAAATGTCCATTAAAATCGTACATGATATATGATATGATTCATTCAAATGTCTCTTTTTATCACAAGAAACAAGAGAGTAAGATGAGTCTTTTGATAGCAAGTTTTGTGAAATAGAAACTTAAACAAGAATTAATGTTGAAAAAATGGTAAATTAAAGTAATGACCTATTCGGCCAAAACCTGATAGCAATTCATTTTCTTTCCATCGCTCTCAAAATGATACCTTTTATTTCATTACCCTACGTAATGCACCTTTGTCTATTTGTCATGTGATACGTGATTTCATCTCAGTTTTGCACAAGTTGCGCCTTGAGCATATCATTTTCAAGTGAATTCGGTGCCTTACAATATTATATTATTATTATTATCATTATTATTATTATTATTATTATTATTATTATCATTATTATTATTATTATTATTATCATTATTATTATTATTATTATTATCATTATTATTATTATTATTATTATTATTATTATCATTATTATTATTATTATTATTATCATCATCATCATCATCATCATCATCATTATCGTCATTATCATATCATCATTATTATAATATTTCCCTGCCAAATTCGCAAGTTTGTGATTCAAATTCTTTTGTATTTGGTTATGAGAAATGAGAAATAAATTAATAAATCATTTTCTTTGCATTCAAATTCGCCCAAATTGATTTTGACATGTTGATTATTATTCAATTTTCTTGCTTTATTATTTGATTTAACATTTTAGTCAAAGGATTTCATAGATATACCATTCAATTCAAAAGCTGCTTAACTGGCATTTAAATTCACCGACACCTGTCGAGGCGTCATTTCCAGCATTCAAATTATCATCGAGCAATTAAATCTGAATGTCCATGGTTATGAAATGAAAAGAACAGGACATTAATGACCCGAATACGAATCTCATAAATCATTAGTTTGGAAAATACGTAAATTGATGACAAAACTCACATTCTGATTGCTAGTTAGAAGTATCTATATTTGTCATAAAATACAAAAGAAAAACACAAACATGAAAAAAAAATTGAGTGAGCGATAAAAATGTGTAAACAATCATTCTACGTCAACCATCGAATTTAACTGCTCAAAGTTGCTAAATTGAATGCTAAAAACGAATTAGAATGCTGGAATGACAACATCGCAAGGTCAGCAATTCGTGTTGCTCTAAAATGAAAGACAAGATAGTGAAAGAAGCAGCTTTTTCATGAATTTGAATGAGAAATATGTAGATCTGAAAGAGAATTTTATAGACTGGAAAACTAGTAATACGGATTTGAACCCGAGATACTCCTGACAACAGTAAAATCGTCGAATTTGAATGCACAATAAATGAATTTGAATGACAAACTTGCGAATTTGGCCGGGAAATCCTATATATTATTACTTGATATCTGATTTAGTATAATTAATTCAAATGTCTCTTTTTTATCACTAGAAACAAGAGAGTAAGATTAGTCTGCAGGAGATTGGTCTCATTCTAGAGCACCTGTTAGGTAAAGGGTTCGAATCTGAGTACACGCGACATAGTGCACACACCAACAATGTCTGTGTCAACGTCACTGATCATTCGTCATGTTCATGCTGTGAGGTGAGGAGGATACCAATTACGATGATTTATTTATTTATCTATTTATTCATTTATCTATTTATTTATTTATTTATTGGCATTTACAAGATAAATATAACCGTATAAAAGAACGTCAAATGTAATATATGCATATTCTTATAGCAGTCCTCTGAACAAATGAATTAACAATTGAATCTGGGCCCGTTTCATTAGGCCCGTATTATTAGTAACAACTCCCACATTACTTTCTATGACAAATTTGCTCGGAGCAAGTCAGATGCAAGGATTTCACTTGCTTATAACAGTTGTTGTAACTTGTTATTGATAAGAAGTTTTATGAAACGGGGCTCATATCCATTTAAAATGTTATTGCGATGCCGACTGAAGTGATATGTTTACTATCTGACTGTTTATTTATCATTTTTTAAAGCTATATATTTTGGACATTCTCCGGTAACCAAATTTAGTGTGATGCAGAAATTTCAGGCGGACTCTGGACTTTCATGCAAAGTGCCTTCCCTTTCAATAAACCACGTAAGCCTATTTAGGCCTATATAATAGTCATAAGCTTCAAGATGTTATTGAGCCATCAGATTGATACTCTATCTATGAGATATTAAAAACACCAATTTTGGAAAATGCGTTGAAAATACGATAGATTTCTTTATAAACACTGAGGATAGCCCCCCCCCCCCCCCCCACTCTTTCCATAAAGGCATTGTTGCAACAATCTTTAATATCCTGAAACGGAAAGATACAAACAAAAAAAAAACCAGCGTTAGTTATCCAATAAAAAGTTGGCTTGGCTCTTTTGTGTTGCGAACCATCCGAGTCTAATTCGATGATTCACGGCTCTTCCGTATATAAAAAAAGCAGCAAAGTCGCAGAAAAACTAGAACAATGGACCATAACAGTAAATTGAAAATTTTGTCAGGAAACCGCAATTTTTCTCAATTTTAGATCTAATGAACCAGCTTTATTATTCCATCCTCCGTTTGATTTCTTTCATTGTTCAGATTTTTTCTCCTCAGTTTGAGGGTTTGATGTTTCCTCAGATTTGCATATAAGAGAAAAAACAACAATGCTTTAAAATAATAGACTCATTACCCGTATAGGGAAAACCAATCTAGTTTCTAAAAAGTCAAAGAAATTTGATTAGTGAAAGAATACATCCATTGGTAAAGGAAATGATAAGGTGAATAGTTTGTCACCTTTTTTTTTTTTTGGTATATGTTCAGGTGTCACATACATGTACATTAAACCCAGAGTGTAATAACGTTTCCTTCATCTTTCCTTATTTCTGAATAGGGGCCTTTCGATCCTCTGCACATGCTGGATCGACTCATAAGCTACCAGCATATAAGTTACTTTCTTGGCACCATGTTAGAAAAAGAACGCATTAATCAATAAGTGGATTTTTTTGTTCCATTTTTTTCCTCAACCAGACTGAGCCAGAGACGGCACACCTTCATCTTGACAATGCTTTCCCCTACAATGATCTCTTCATCTGGGCTATCCTCACCAAGAAACATGAGATGGCTTATCTCATGTGGCAGCTAGGTCAGGAATCCTTACCCAAGGCCCTGGTAGGATTCAGGCTCTTTCATTCCATGTCTCGCTTTGCTCGATCGCAATACAACACGGATGCCGCAGATCAACTTACTGAGCAGTCCAGGTGAAATTGCTTCCCTGAATATTTGATTTCCCTTTCAAGTTGATGTTTCTTGTAATAAAAACATAACTAAGCCCTCATAATACGGGGTGATTCTCTTTCCATGATAAACGAATGGGCATTTTTTTTTTTAATCTTACATAACTGTTCATATTTTTGCATAACCTTGCTTTAACGATTTCTCGGGTAAGGAACAAAGATTTAAGTATAGCACATTTTTGTTACTTTTCTTTAATTAAAATGTAATGCATGATATTTCTTTCTTGTAATACTTCAGTTTTAGGTATCAGCTTGTCTTTAGGTTATTTTTTTATTTTTCTTGCTTGTAATACACCATGTAATAGTTCAGGTGAAATTATTTACCTGACTTAAATTTTTGTTTCCGTTTTTCTTTTCTAACATAATGTATATCTCTTTCCTTTGGAGCCAATTTAAGTTTGAGGACTTATAACATGTGGAATTGTGCTTGTTTTTGTTTTGCCCATTCTTATTTTTTAAAGCATTTGTAAAGTGCATCATCATCTTAAGTTGGGGCAAATATTCTAATTTAGTAATGATAAGCAGCTTAAAAGCCCCAAACCAACCAACCAACCAAACAACCAACTTCCTACTTTAAACTTTAATTACGGGTGGAGAGAGAGCTCTTGTCTATTACCGCTCTTTATGGCTATCTATTCAACTTTCTGTGTTATTATAAATCATCTCCTTTTACAAAGATTGTATGAGCAGTTGGCAGTCACTCTCCTAACCCAGTGTTTTGAAGAGGATGCTAACTATACGCGTCTCTTACTCTGCGCTGAGTTACCGAACTGGAGTCACATGACATGTCTGTCATTAGCAGCTAATTTCAAGCATTCTCGGTTCATCGCTCACCCATCTATTCAACTACTATTGAATGACCATTGGTATGGTCAGCTCAAGATTATCCCTGGATTGAAGGTGAGTGCATGGCCAATATTTATATTTAATTTGATTTATTTATTTGCCAACAACAAGTAGAATACATTGCTTTCAGACATTTAGATATGAAACAGGAAAAAAAAAGGCATTGGTTGGTAAAAGGGATCAAATGATAGCGCATGGGCTAGTCGAGCCCAACCCCCTACCCCCCCCCCCAAAAAAAAAAAATAATAATAATTGATAAGCTTCAGCAGACAGTTATTGAATTATTTTTACATTTGCTGCTGAAAATATATGCCAACAGGCTAAGCAAAACTTTGTTGCGTGGTTTTTGCTTCGTTGTATTTTTCTCGTATTTCAGTAACGGCCAGCAAAAAATAAAAAGGAAAAAAAGAAATCAAAATGAAAGCATATTTTGGAACAGCAGAAAAGAAATGGCAAAAGGATAAAAAAAAAAACATTTGGTCTCTTATTCTAATATACGTTTCGCATAAAGTAGGACTAAAAATCAATTTTTACCATCATGATTCAAGGCAGCATAAATGTTATCGAATGTGAAGCTTATTTTTAAGAAGATAATACTCTCCTTAGTAATACAAATCTTGATTGTTGCCACTCAGGAGTTCTTCCAGTGGTTACTGTGTACGAATGATGACGTAGATGATGACGTAGGTCAAGGAGACTTGACGTCACGAAGAAGCACCCAGTTCGGACATACCCCGGATGTGAATGATAGTACTTCCGTCATGTCCATGAAGATGGTGAGAGTTTAATGATATTATCAATACTAAAAGTCAACCTCCTAGAAAGTGTTACGGCTACTTGACGTGTTCTTGTGCATTGTATGTGTATATTATCTGTTCTAATTATGTTATTTTGTACACGTAATTAGGGCGAGGACATTTTAGCAGTTATATTGACAAAAAACTTTGTAGCATATACATAATGTTCTTCCTCCTCATCTCTTTCTATATCCCTTGCTCCCGTACCTTCTTACGAGACTATCACAATTTCATTGGATATGTTATTAACTTTTATGAACAATATATTTTGCAATCATTCCAAATGTACAATAAGAAAAAAAAAAGCAAATTAGCCTTGGCTGGATTTTTTCCTCCTTCGTTCTGCTACCAGACCTACGACCCACGACCTTGTATGCTACGTTTTCCACCTGTCACAGAGGATCGATCGATGGGCGTGGTCAACTCACAGAGTGGTAGAAGGAGTACGTTCAACATCAGCCAAGAAGGGAGAGAGTCTTACTTTCAGAAGGTTCGAATCATCTTCACAGCTCCCATCGTCAAGTTCTGGATCAACGCTGTAAGTTCTCAAACAAATTTCCACGGCGTATCCGCTGAGCTTTTGGGGGAAAAAAAGGGGGTAGAGGGTTGGTTTAATATGCGAACGAGCATCATTTCTACTGCAAAAAGCTGTAAAAGGCACACTTCTGCGACAGAGGGCTGACGCCTCTTGACCGAGTATCAATTATCTTTTTTTCTTTCTTTCTTTTTAATTTTGAGAGCGAGCGTTGGACTTGCTGTTTCCGAACATGAAAAGCCTGATGAAACCTCTATTTATATACATTTTATAATACATCTCTGACTGACTTTAAATTTTTCGTCTTATTGTTTCTTCCTTCTTTAAACCTAGATGTTCTACTTCATGTTCCTGATCGCATTCAGCTACGTAGTCCTGATGGAACTCAAACCTGATGTAGGCTTGGTGGAAAAACTCGTCGTGCTTACAGTCTTCAGCCTAGCTACCGAGGAGATTCGACAGGTTAGTCTAGTATAAGATTACACCCAATTCATCCCACGCAAGTCCTGGTCTGAGGTGCCCCCCCCCCCCCCAACAAAACAGCTCCTTTAGGGGTGTTAAAAGTTTATAATCATCCATGATTATTACAATGATTTTGGTGGCGTATAGTACAAGATGTGAGAACGCATGCAGAAAGATCATGAATACCCGGGTTTGGCTAGTCAATGTCCGGAGTGAAATGTCATGTAGCCTGTTTGTCATGAATAATAATTTTAAGTTATTTTATCGTTTCATCAATTAGTGTGTAATGCAAGGAGACAGTGAGATACTGACCTTTCGACAGCAGGCTCAGATGTGGGCATCCGATAGATGGAATCTGTGGGATCTGGTCGGAATACTGACATTCGCCCTTGGTAAGTCAAATCACAAAGTTTGACAGCAGGGCTAGGTAACTGACAAGTTCTTACATCTTTCTGATTTGATTACGGTATTATCAAGCTACTCTTTAAACTAAAATGGGCATTCGTTTCTCTATGTTTTAGTTAGAGTTAATGCAAGCATTATTGTCTTATCAAAGAATTATACAGAATGATGTGAAAATTGCCATGAGCTAACGTGTATGCAGCAACTTTCTTGAAGCTTCAGTATAATTAATTGTTATTTCAAAATCATTTGGTACTGTGTTCGCCTGTCTGCGAAGTCTAGTTTCAATATTTAGATTTTTTTTTTTTTTTTTTTTTTTTGCTTTGCTTTGCTTTGCTTTGCTTTCTTTCTCTAAGGATTCTTTCTTCGTCTATGGGAAGGTGGTCTGACCATTGGAAGGATGTTTTACATTCTTGACATCATGGTCTGGTATGTCAGATTACTCGACATTCTCAGCGTCAACAAATTAATGGGACCATACGTTAACATGATTGGAAAGATGGTGAGAAGAAAATCACTTTTATCTGTAATTCAGTATAGAGTAATTATTTTAGAAGGTTTGATTTTCATATAAAGAATTAAGAGAGGGAAAGGAAGAGGGAAACAAACCAAACTAAATTTGATCATGTTGATAGGAAAGAAAAGATCTAAACGGGTTATACATTGGTAGTACAAATGAGGGAGAACATAGCTGTTAGGCAGTGGTGATAGTGACGATGACAGCAATAATAATGACGATGATGATGGTAATGGTGATGATGGCTTGATCATGATGAAGATGATGATGGTGCTGATCGATGTTGATGGTGATTACGGTGACAATGATGACAATGAATGAATGAATGAATGAGTGAATGTATGAATTTAGATGATGACGAGGATGACGATGATGATGATGATGATGATGATGATGATGATGATGATGATGATGAAGATGATCGTTTTTGTTGTTGTTGATGAGGGTTCGGATGACAGCGATGATGGCGAATATAAAAGGAAGAATATGACGACGAATACGATGACTATATCTATGAAACAGTACTCCCACAATTGGTTGTAACAAGTGGCCTGTATATCAAAATGCTTTTAAGGAACATTTTTTTATTTTCTATTTTCTTCTATCAGATGAACGACACGGCCAAGTTCATCGTAATCCTCTTCGTCTTCCTGGTCAGCTACGGTGTGGCAAGTAATGCCTTGATGAGTCCGATGAAGGAATGGGACTGGAATGTCCTTCGGGATATCATCTACATACCCTACTGGCAGATTTATGGAGAACTCTTCATTGATGAACAAGATCGTAAGTTGGAGCTAGTGATATATTTTGCCTCTATATTTGTGGCTTCTCCGATCAGGAATACCAGAAGTATTGCTGACTAGCGGTGTCCTGACTCCTTATAATCATTCACGGGCTACCGGATCTTAGTATTGAACTTGTCGTTCATCCAAGTTATTCGTTCATCCATTCGTTAAACGCTCAAACGTGACTAAACATAATACATTTGGATTCAAGACATTTGTTTAAGAACCGTATTAAGATTACAAAGTCTAGGTGCATAACCTATGGGCAGGGGGCAGTTGGTAGGGACACTGATAAATTCTATTGTTGCCCCATTGGTTCATATATTCAATCTCTCCTTAGAATCTGGTAAAGTTCCAGATAAAATGAAAATTGCCAAGGTAATTTCTTTATTAAAAAAGGCCATAACTTGAACGTCAGTAATTACCGACCTATTTCTTTGTTGTCTTCTTTTTCTAAAATCCTCGAAAGAATAATTTAAGTAGAACCGCCAAATTTTTTTTACAATACATAATATTTTATCTGATGTTCAGTTTGGGTTCCGCGAAAAGCACAACAACACTCATGCGTTACTGAATTTTATTGATAGAGTAGTAAATGCTCTCGACAAATCCGGTCACCTGGTGGGCATTTTCCTGGACTTCTCCAAGGCCTTCGACACCATCAATCACAAAATGTTACTACATAAATTGTCACATTATGGGGTGCGAGGGAAGGCCTTGGAGTGGTTCAGGAGCTACCTATCCAATAGACAACAATTTGTTTTTGTTAAAGTTCATAATTCTAACATGCAAGATATGAAATGTGGAGTCCCTCAGGGTAGCCTACTGGGCCCACTGTTTGTTTACCCTTTATATCAATGATTTCTGTAGATCATCCCAAATTCCGTCATTATTTTATGTTGTTTGCCAAGGACTCCAACTTATTTTTCTCTCACCAGAACCTACAAACTTTAGTCAATGTTATTAATTCTGAACTCATTAAAGTTACTGAATGGATAAGAGCTATTAGATTATCCCTGAATCTCAAGAAAACTAAATATATGTTATTCAGTAATTCCATAGATGCGTTACCAATGAACATTATCTTTGATGATACTCTCTTAGAAATTGTTCTGTACACAAAATTTATTGGAATTACGGTTGATAACCAACTTTCTTGGAAAAATCATATTGAAAATATTTGCAAAATAATTTCACGAAATATAAGTATTATTAACAGACTGAAATTTTGCATTCCTTCGACATCACTTATTATGCTTTATTCATCTTTAATTTTGCCCTATTTGAATTATGGGATTCCCGCTGGGGGAAATACCCATCAGTATTTATTAGACAGATTGTATCGTTAGACTTTTGCAATAGAAGGCACTTCGCGTTATTCATTGCTCTGCCTTCCGTTCTCACACGGATCCATTGTTCTTTGAAAGTAAATTATTGAAAGTCAGAGACCTGTATGTATTCCAGTTAGGGCAGTTTATGTACAACTATAATAATAATGCACTTCCCTATATTTTTGATGCCATGTTCCATAAAAATCGATCTTACCATAACTATCCCACGAGACGCTCTGATGAATTTCATTTACCTCTGTGCAGAACTTTGCTAGCCAAAAACACATTCATATACAACGGTCCCAAATTCTAGAACTCCTTTAGTAATAATATTAAAGACAGTGTCTCTTTGAATGCATTCAAACATAAGCTCAAATTATTCCTGCTTCATTCTTACAACAGTGAGCAATGTAACTGATATTTCAGTGACGTTTACGTCCAATTAAGGTCATCACACCATCCTATACTTACGAACTTCCTACCTCTCTATTCTTTTTAAATATGAGTCTGGTTGTCGGTCATGTTATATCAGGTTGGTCTGTGGCAGCCCATCTCCCATCTCCCGTTTCTTTTTCTTCTTATTTTCTTCTAAATTTCTTGCTATTTTCTCCTTTTTTCCCCTTATGTTTTCTGTTTGTTTGTCTTGTCTTGTTCTTCTTTCGTCTTGTCTTGTCTTATCTTGTCTTATCTTGTCCTTTTCCTATTATCCATTCCCTTCTCATCTTGTCTGTAATGCGCAACGCATCCTTCATCTGGCGGAGTCCTCGCTGTGTGACTGAACCTGCAACTATAATATATACTGCTGTTTCACCTACCTCTGTATCATACCTTTTTCTGTTTTCTTTTCTGTTTTCCTTTCTTTACTTTCCCTTTTCTTTCTTGAGGAATCCACGTAATTACAAGCATTGCTTTCCTGTGTATTTCTCTCTTCCAATAGAAATCCCCCCTTTTTTTAATACACTGTGTCAAGCAGACATTTATTTTGTTCTGATGTTTAAAAAAAAGAGAAAGAGAAATTTAGAATGTTAATTCATGACATTTTTGTTTAAAAAGAAAAAATATATTTTTATGTCTTGTGTTATATTGGAAATAAAACCTAAACTTTAAACTTGAAACTTGAAACTGAGAAAGGGTCAATTCTACCATTTTACTAAAAATACAATAGTTTTACTTTTATCTTGATATCATTTGCCACACGTAATAGTCAAACCACTAACCGTTGAAAATACGTTACGTTCAGTGACTAGGGATGATTATGGCTGAAATTCATAATTACAAATTTATGGTAGAAAAAGAAAACTTATGAATTTTGAAACTCTTCCATTCATGTTCCATGTCCAGAATTCATCACGAACTGTTCATTGTTCCCAAGAGATGGTATGGAGCTATGTGGTGCTGGTATAATCCTGGAACGTCTCATCATGGGGATATACCTTCTCATTGCCAACGTCCTTCTCATCAACATGCTCATTGCAATCTTTAAGTAAGTATGCTCGAGTCTAAATTGTGCTGGTGCGGTGTAGCTATTTATACTTCAAAATATCATAAATATCACAATATCATAAATGACAATTTGGGGATTGATATTTTCTATAGCTCTCCCTTAATTCCATTTAAAATTCCAAAGAGACTAGATTTCTTTCTTTTTAGCATGACATGGCTGCCCTGATACTCACCGAGATCAAAATCTGTTTTGATGTCCTTCTTTATTTCAGTTCCCGTACATAACTGTTTGTAATTTACAAAATAACCTACCAAACAAATATTCATATACATGTATTTTAAAATATTCATTTAAAACTATTCTTGCATGATAAAGAAAGTAAATAAGTTGCATTAAATAATATTGTGGTGTGGACAGGGAAATGTAACTGTGGATGAATAATTGTCGTTATAACCAGGGAAGTGTAACTGTGGATAAATAATTGTCGTTATAACCAGGGAAATGTAACTGTGGATAAATAATTGTCGGTATAACCAGGAAAATGTAACTGTGGATAAATAATTGTCGTTATAACCAGGGAAGTGTAACTGTGGATAAATAATTGTCGTTATAACCAGGGAAATGTAACTGTGGATAAATAATTGCCGGTATAACCAGGGAAGTGTAACTGGTATAACTATCCGTATAAAAGAATAAACGCACATGCAGGGACTATATGCGGTATACAAGTGTGGTTTATCAGGTGTTTATTGTCATTAGTATTAAGATTTTCGACCTTTAACTATCTTCATCTCACTATCATTAATCTCCATAGCAACACATTCTTGAGAGTCCAGGAGAATGCTAATGAGATTTGGAAGTTTCAACGCTATCGTCTAATCATGGAGTTTAGTGAGAGACCTTTCCTACCACCTCCTTTCATTCTCGTCGTCCATGTCTATCTCCTTCTCAAAAGGGTTATGACGTCATGCTATCGACATCGAAAGACTAAACACCCTACAGACATGAGTAAGTAGATGCTATCAATTTATTATACAGTTATAATCGAATACTGTGATTTAATAAAACTGTCGATTTCTTACAGGTTCTGCGAGGGGGGGGGGGCTGACACCCAAACAGCCGAGATCCATGAACATGATGAAGCCCTTGGAGTTTTATGGTTTTGTGACCCTTCAAGAAATTTAAATATCAACTTTCACTTCATTCTGTGGGATTTATGATAATTAACATGTTTTATTATGATATCGCTGCGATGATTTCATATTTTATTTTTCTAAAAGTATTTCTTTCTTTTTTTCCCTAGCCTTGGCCCATAAAATGTAAAGAGAGTGGATACCACTTATGCGGGTTTGGCTGCTTTTTGTTTTGTTTTGTTTGTTGTTTTGTTACATACTTAAAAGTTGTTTTACTCGAATATATTTTGTCGTATTCTAGTATATATCTATCACATTCTGTTATATTTTGTTATATTCTGTTATGTTTTTGTGAAAATCCTGGTATACTTTGCTATTTATGTTATTCTTTGTTCTTTTTATGTTATATTTTGTAAATTTTTGTTGAATTTTGTGAAAAAAAATTGAGAATAATCCAACTTGTATGGATTCAAAATCGATAAAATTTGAAACTTGAAACTTGAAACTTTTTACACTTTAAAAAAAATTAGCCAACTTCTTATTCTAAACGAAATTGTGCCTACCCCCCCCCCCTCCTTGCAGCCCCTGTCTTGGGTTTAACATTTCATTGTCCGTTGTTAAGCCCAAGCAATGTATGATAGCTTATTTTTATTAGTTTTATCATATTTCTCCGGTTTTCCAGAAAATTTTAATTCTCGAGTGCATTCACAATACCTAAGGCATGTTGAAAGATTTCAAAGCATTGAAATTAGGCAGCGCAGATTGAAACTGATTTATAATAGTTATAGTAACTGCAGTTACAGAATGTCACTATTGTTCAAATCTATTCTTTTAGAAATCCAGATGGATGAGCAGTCATTACAACTCTTGTACCGATTTGAAGAAGACATCGTTGAGAATCACTTGCGAGAAAATACCCTGACAGAGCAGCAGTCACTGGGAGGAACCATTGAACATATAAGTGAACGGTAAGCTCGTGATTTTTATTTTCATGCTTTCATTTCGTTCTCTTTAGTGCCAGAAGGATCATGGTTGAGGGGTAGAACTAAATGTTATCCCCATCCCTCCCCATTTTGCACATTTTTGGTCGATGCGATTACAGAAATCTTATTCCAGCTTATTCCAGCTAAACACAAATGTCGGAACTCCCCCCCCCCACTCCCCTTCAGATAATCTTGGACCTGACCCTCTTAAGCCATAGATCTATAGGCCTACACTGAGATGAGGTTAGCTCATTATGCCACTATCACCAAGTTCAGGCAAGAAAATTGTCGTTGGTAGGACAAATACTATACCTTTAATCAGTTTTTTTTTTCTTCCTACTCCCATATTAATTAGATTAGTTTCAATATCCTTTATAATTTAATAATCATTATCATATCCGTAAGTTGTTTGCACTCATTCATGAGCTGAATGCAGGCGGCAGCACAGGGTCATTGACCCCATGCATCATGTGATCAAGCGGATATGACCCGACTTAGCCATATTAGCAAATCTGGTGATTCTATAGACTTGAAGCTTCCTGTAATCGTTCATTAGAGTGAACGAACTGGTTAGAGAAGAAAAATTACAATCAAACTAATTACTGCCTTATCTTTAAATTATTATTTGTTTTGATTGTTTTCACAGTCGAAGTGTTTTATGGAAAAGAGAATTAGTTCGTTGGAAAAGATTTTTGAATAATTATATTTATTGCTACTTATTCTGTATACATTTTCCCTGATTCCAGAATGGATTCCTTTATACTCCAAACCGAGCAGTTGTGTCGTAATGACGCAGAATCAAGACGCAAACTCGATATATTGACGGAACGGATGACGAACCTTGAGAAAGCTGTCGAAAGTTTCATTACCCATCATAACTAATATACTGCCCTCTATCGTCTGATCAATTGCATCGAGTTGAACGTTGTCCATGAAGCGGCTTGTTTGCTTTCCATAATAAACCTGTTAATAGTAAATTTATGCACGTTTCTGTCCAGAAGCCTTGGTTACGAACTATTTCGTCCACCTGTTAAGCAAAATAGCATCTGAATAGAAGGAATCCGGTTTTGCCTACATTAGTTGTTGCTATGTCGGGTAAGCTTCTGGCAAGCTTTTTAGTTGTAAAGAAACTTTTGTTCAACAATTAAGCATGAAATTAGTAAACAGGTCTGTTGAGCCTGATCAGTGGCATTTTTGTTCGTCCATGGCATTGATCATTTTATGGAATCTAGTTTAAGTATAGGCAACCAAACTTTATCGAATTTCAACTCTTTCAGTCATGCCCTTCACCATGAAACATAAAATAGCTCAACACGTTTCATTACCATTTTTACAGGCCTTAAACTTTCAAAATTTGTCAAATGTCCGTCTGTGACAAACCAATCAGGCTCAGTTACAGGCCTACTTCAGGTGACAATTTTCAAGGGGACATCTCTTTACCCTCCCCCCCCCCCCCCCCCCCTCCTTTCCTTCAGGATCGTCAACCCTGATATTATTATTTGTATATATTGCTTGTATGAAATGATTTAATTCAAAAATACTGGAGTATTCATTGTAGTCATATACGAGTAAAGACGAAAAGTGCAATATTGCAATCATTCTATGATTCTATACTATCTAGGCCAAAGGCCAATGAGACTATAAAGTTTGAAGCCAACACTCCTTTGGACCAAAAGTTCACAAGATCGATGTTTAGTCTCAGGGACATTAATCCCACCCCTAAGCATCTAACATGTCTAATGTCCTACACATTTATTCACGTGGGTTGTAAAATTATCTTCATCACCCAAGTCTTTCTTTCCTTATAAATTCTAGTCATTCACTAAACCCAAAATAAGGGTAATTTTATGTTTGTGATAAGTTATGGGTACATTTCAAGTGATCTTATAATAATTAAAACTAGTGCCTTCACATGTATTGTCACTTTAAAAGTTTAAAGCTTCTATTTGCTTCCATTCCCCATGTTCACCAACAAACTCTAAGTATGTATTTATAATGAAATGTATAAAGTTGTTTGATTATCTTTTGCATCTTGGGTACCTTAGAATTAAATTGTACCTTGAATTAAACTGTAAATTTTACATATATTATCTGCCTTTTTAATATTTCCTGTAATTTAGTGATATAGTTTCAATATAGTTTCCATGTCAATAAACTTCACAACTGTAATTTATAAACCGTCAAAAACAATTTGGTGATTGTGAGATGTGAAAAAGGGAAAGTTGACAAAGGGGAAGATCAGTGTTAGGGAAGAGAAAGAATTAATGAATGAAAATAGATTGAATACAACTTTAATTCAAGCCGATTATATGTAATTTAGCTATATTACCTTATGATTTTATTTTCTTTGAATAATCATAACAGAATCAGTCGTCATATATGTTACTGATATGAAATCATCTCATTGTGTTTTTGTACTTTCTTTTCTGTTTCATAATTTCAAATTTTCCTTTAAAAATATGTCATAACAGTTGTTCTCATTTATTTTTTTTACAATACCTGGAAAATAAGAGCACAATTAAATAGTAAATAAATGCATACCAGGAGAAATATGAAAAAGACTATGACATGGAGGGGAAGACATTCACCTCTACTTAAAGAAAGAATATACAAGAACGATGCCAATTCATTTAATTGTTTTGGGGTTGGTTTGTTTGTTTGTTGTTCATTTTGCTTGTCTTTATTTTTGCATATTTCTTTTTTCTTTCTTTTTACTTTTTGATATCACGTGTAAACATTCCGAAATTAGTTAGATGTAAAATTAACTTTACATGTAATCTGAAACATTTAATAGTTAAGTACTACTGAATTCATTTTGTTTTTCATTTATGTATGTGATAATTTGTTGTTTCTTATTTGTGTATTGGAACTTGTGGCATATTAGCCTTGTGCCAGGGAGGTCCCTGCTTATACTTAACAAGTTATCCGATAAACTCTACAACTACTACTACAACTTCTAATCTCTCCAGGTCATTCAACAAGGCCCACGCATCTTTTGATAACTGGAACAGTTGAAAGAAATTACGTGCATCAGCTTAGATTCATATTTTGCTTTCACCAATACAGTGATTTATTTACATGACGCTTACAAAAGGTACTACATACTTTCCAAAATATAACACAAGGAAAGAGTCACACAAAGTCATGAAAAAAAGAAAAAAATATGTTATCAAACATAAACCTTTGGAACTCTCAATACCAGCAAAGTTCTTCAACCATGCATCTTTAAAATCATTAACCCTCTACATTTTTCATAGAGTCAGAATAATTTTTATAAATATGACTTTTGAGAAACTTAAAACAGCACTCATGAATACCAACAATTGCACCTGGTTGCATAGAAGAGTTCTGAAAGACACAAACCTAAGGCACAAAAGAAAACTTACACATAATAGAAATCAGTATACAAATGTCAGAGGGTTACTCATTTGTTTAACTTGTGCAATATCTTCTTGAATTTACCCTGTTTTGAGTGGTAAGAATTTAACAAAGGAAAAAAAAAGTGAATAGCACACATGACAATTGCCTGATTGAGTATAAACAGAATTGGCACTTGGATGATATCAATATTATTCTGAATATAGCACTGCATTTGGAAAGAAAAAGTTTTCTATTTCATAAGTTTCACATAAAGCTACTGTACATATATGATGCTCATGCAGTTTGTTCCGAAAACTTGTATGTTCTAATCTGTACATATATGTCTATATTATATGAAAGATTCTTGCATGTCTTTACATCTTTCTTATGTTCTACAAAGTGCAATAAATGGGGATTTACAGCAATAAATTTCCTAGTTATTTTTCTCATTTTCTCATTTTTCCCTTCAAGTTGGTATCTTGAATTAGTAAATGTGAAACAATTGTTTACTGAGGAGCATGTTGAAGAGCAACTACTTCTTCTTTAAATGCTGTTCCTTGTACACCATCCATAACAATAAATGCTTTTGTTCTCCAGTATGCATCAATTTTATACAAGCGTCTTTTAGACGATATTTCAAGCTTGATCAACCGAACTTTAAACAATAAATGAAGTTAGTCATACATAAAACTGTACAATCACAAACATACAATAAAGATAAATACAAAATATTTATGTACATAATACACACTTCAATTATATGACTGAAAAAATGATATGCACCACACATATATTGTTATGAGAGCACCCTTGCGTTATATGGAGGATTCTCAACTTCACTTTACAACCAAATTGGAATATCATCTAATAAAGTCAAAAAACAAGAAGTAAAAATTATAAGAAGAATTCCTGAAATGTGCACTCGGATGACTTCATTCTTGTATGATGCTTACGATCATCTTACTCATCTATCTCATATTTTGTTTTCACTTGATAAATCAAAATAAACAATAGATAAAAATCAAAAGGTCGGTGTAATAGTAAATATAATATTCCTGATACATATTTCGACAGGGTAAATAAATGAAGCAAAATATAGGGCTTATGTTTTAAATATTTCATGAAGTATAAATATGGATTTAATATAGCTGAAGCTTGGAAGTGCTTTCCAACTGTTAGTTTTGAGTAAATCTAGCTTTTCCATCTGCACAATAAAACATAATTTTGTAGAAAGATGAGGTAAGAATATAAAGATGAATGTTTTCAAACACTGTTAATCATGTTCCATGATTCATGATGACTTCCTTACATCACATTAGTATCAAAGACATCAGTATCAGCATGAATAAGCAGCATTTTGTATTTTATTCATATTTTACATTTACACTTCTGATTGAAATCCTAATTCCAGCTAAAAACATATTTTATAAAATCTGAATTATGTGAATATATTTTCATCACTGATATAATTTAAACTAATATTTGATACAATGATATACTCAACCTACATGGACAAGGCAGTGTGTAAATGAATCTTTAAAATACCATTAAACTCTAAATAATTCCCATTATTGCTTTTTGAATATAATTTGTAAATAATCTTTTCTCTAAGGCAGCATGTGTTGCTGTTAAAACATGTTTCTCAATGATTACATAGCAGCACTCTTTCTTGTTTTCTAAATCTGAAATTCTTACTTGTATAAAAGCTAGCAAATTTCACTTGAAGTCCAAATTTTCAACAATTGCTAAATTCTCACATTTCAAAATCTACTGGCTTTACAGAAGCAAGAAAAGATCTCTTAATACAAAATATTGTAACCCTGAAAAAAAAATTCACCATACTACATGTAGAAGTCTTCAAACCAATCCAAAGACTGACATAATATCTCTCAAGAGCAGACAACATACTGACACATAATCCCTTGTCTCATTCATACTAATAAACACAAGTGAGACAAAATGATTGTCTCTTAATATACCCTGTCATGATTGTCTTGTTTAATCATTAAAGATTATCAGAATACTTTGTGTAGATTTTCATAATTCCATGCCATGGGACATATTGCACAAACAAAATTCCTTCTAGCTAAAGTAGCTGTTCATGGGGCCATTACGTATAGACGCTGATGAGAGGATCTGCATAAAACCTTTATATTTCCTGTTATTGTCAGTAAACAGATGTAAATTACATCAATTACGTTTACCTGTTTTATCACTTACCATTCTAAAATTGTCTTTAAATCAAACATATTGCTGGAGTTGTTTCTGAACTCTGAATCTCACCTTTCTAATGAAGTATCTGGCTTCATGAAATACAACATGAAAAGACAATAAAAAGTTAGATCTGTTAAGAGATATTCTTCTCTTGGGCAATTCCATAAAATATGTACGTCCGACCCCCATATGTGGAACTTTCCTGAAATGATTCATCTCAGCTTTGCAGCTCAAATGAAAAAATGTAACTCTCTCAAATCATCATGGCTTGAGCAGTTCACAAAGTGAAAAAAAATGGAGAAAAATGGGGGTCAGATGTACAAAAAGGTTGATCATTTTATGGAATTGCCCTCTTATCAATTTCACTCTTATGCATAATTTGAAAAATGCACTTCTAAGACCTTCACAGAGTCTTGAACAATCAAAGTTCTCCCTTATCCAAATATCATCAAAGATGCTCACCTGAAATTGAAGATGAAAACACAAGCACTATGCTCCTGCACAGCAAATCATTTCCATTTCGTAATACAATATTGCATGGTGAAAAAAAATGTCTCTACACTTTCTGGCTAGAATTCACAAAAGCGGTTTACCGGTAGACCATGGGGTGGTTTAAACCCCCTCATTAGTATTTTTAAAGGCAGAGCGAACTGGCACCCTTGTATGGGATTTTGAAATAGTGCCCTCTCAGTCCTAAACTACTGATTTTGTCCCCTTTTTGCTCCCAGCATGCTCTATTCTGATCAATGAGAGCTTTATTTTTTGATTAACATCTGTTAAAATGTATTTGTATTCATACTAAGGAAATTCACGAGAAGCCACAAAGGATATAATGTGTCTAAGAGTCTCTGGTTTTGAGTAGCCGTAAGTTGGCGCTGTTGTAAATACATCATAATAAGGGTCAGTTCACTGTTGCTTTAAGCTCAGAATCCGATCCAATTATCTATTTTCTTTAAGCATGCGCATGGGCAATATGTGCCTATCTCTGCTTATTTTAGTATGCTTATGGAGGTTTGTAAGCATTACTCATGGTTTAAACCTCTCTTGTGAATTTGGGCCTCTATGTTTCTTGAGAGTTAGTAGGGTGTTGAATCAAAGTCCTTTTGGCTTTTACAAGACCATGTACAACCACGAGACCTCATCAATTCATTTACCTTGAATGAACATACTGTCAGCCTTGTTTAACTCTTTACATTTCATGAATACTAAAAGCTTTATGCAACTTTAACTTACAATATGATAATATCAATATCTTCCTAAGGCCCTTGATGTCATAGTAGATTGTCAAACGCATTATATACATGTCAAAAATCAAATACTAATTGTACAGAGGTCTAGATAGGTAACCAAAACAAGTTGTCATACTCAACTACTGAACTAGATGTATATTCTTCTATCCTATCTAATAAAACCTGATGACCTTTATACAACTGTTCTTACAGGCAGTGATTATTAGCTGGCACCCCACTGCAAGATGTCAGATCATACCCATTGCAAATTCATGTGAAATACCATTCCATCTGCAGTGATGGGTAGGTTAATTTAATTATGGAATGTACACAAGAAAAAACTCAGAATTCAATCATATCCACTCTCTAGACCCTGTACCAAATCACAGTCCACCCACCCCAGCACCAAATAACGTCATCTCCGAGCTCTCCTGGTCAGTTCCTGGTCCATCTTGATAAACATATCTTCAGAACATGTTCAGTGCTTGAAATGATAGCTCCAATGTTAAAGGCAGTCTTTCATACACAGCGGACATCAAACCACATTCATAAAAGTCATTTCATTTGAAAGTGTGATGTTCCAAAGAATTCGTAGGAGCTCCTTACTTTGGGGAAGCACTAGACCGGGGTACTGGTATACCAATCAAGGGGTGTCCTGGTGCACCCCTGGGGTACAGGACTCCTTGGTATAAGACACCATTAAGCTCAATGCTCATCACCAGTGAGTTGTCTCCACGCATCTCAAAGAGTGGCATGCCAGTTTCTGGATGTGCTGCAAGTACATGAAAGTTGAAGAGAATGTAACATCTGATTTCATAACCAACACCTAGCAACTGCATTGAATATTTTTTTCTATATGTAGTAAATGATGTTGAATATAAATGATCTTTTTCCACTGAGCATCTGCAGATGGGTAATGAAAGTTAACTTTGAAAATTCAATTTCCGTTTTTCACAGGAGGAAAAAAAATATAGCGTTGCAATGGACATGATGGAACATACGATCTTCTATCTTTTAATTACAAAAAACATCGAGCACCGTTTCATCATTAATTCCTTTACAAACTTTTTAAAAATTCACACCAACCAAAACTTGCCATATTTTGCATAATTTTGCAAACATGTAATATAAACTATATGAGAGATGCTTTGGCTTACCTCGGGCACTGCTGACTTTAAGATGAGCTGTAGGCATAAGAAGATGCTGTTGTTGGAGCTGTAAGAGACGGTGGTGATCATCTGATAGTAAGGAGCGTTTAGATGGAGGTGGTATTGAACCCCTCTCAGCTAGCTCAGCTAGCATAGCTGCATGACTGAGGGAGCCTTGCCTTGGAAGGCTCAGGGGTACTGGGTGCTCATCCTCAACTGAAAATGACAAAAGAAAGTAAAGTGAATAATTGGAACAACAACATTGTAATCAATCAATGGATCGCAGGAAAATACAACTCATCATTCGTCCAATTGTGGCTCCATTTACCGTGCAATCTTGGATCCATACGATTTGCTCCATTGCACGAACGCTGAGAGCCCAGCACACTAAGTACGTAAAATGCTTGCGTTTGCAGTGTGCACCACGAACAGCGTATAGGGTTACTGATTTATTGCGATTTGATCTAATTTTAGGATTCATATAAAACAAATAATGAATGTTTTTTCATTCGTGTAATGGACAGAATATTCAATTCGGTGAAAGATGAAATATTCAGTCCATTGCACTCATAAACATTCATTTTTTGTATAATGATGACTCATCTTCTTTTATTTAGACAGTAATGTGATAAAGTGATTCAGAATTCAATTCACCCAATACTGTATTTTCTTTTTCTCATAGACTTAACACATTGGCTACTGGAACCAGGTGACCCTTGTATTAAGCCTATGGGAATGAGAGAATTCAGTAATCAACGTGTTAATACATGGGTCACCCTGCTCCAGTAGGCAACGGATTATAGCTTTAACATTTTTGCAAAGTCAGTGACAAGCACAACCATTCCAGTATTCCAATAAATCAATAGTAGGAAGAGAGAGAGAGAGTGAGGCAGATAGTGAAAAAGAGTATCAGAATGATCAAATAGAAAAACATACATTAGAAGAAAGATGAGTTCACTTAAAAATAGAGGCAAGTGAGGAAAGGGAAACAGAGGGAAACAGAGGGAGACAGAGAGAAGGATAGAGAGGAGAAAGGGGAGAGAGAGAGGAGGAGAAAGAGGAGAGAGAGAGAGAGAGAGAGGAGAAAAACGAGAGAGAGAAAGGGGGTATTCTTACTTGGTGATGTAGAAGGTGATAATCTTGTTGGTAGATTAGGGATTCTTGAGGGGTGTGGTATCATAGTAGGTGGAGGGGATGCAGAGGGTAGATCTAACCCATGGTGGTAGGCAAGGCTTGGTCCTCGCGGGTGCATGTGGGGGCTGTGGTAGGATGGCCGACGCCCCTCTCGTCTGTTGCCATCGATAGCAGACTGGAGTTCTGATGGGGAGCTCAAACTCTTCTTCTCACATTCGTAAGGGTAGAGATATTTCATGTACCTGAAGAAGAATCATTCACATTACAGCCACAGGTCAAACACATGCTGTACATATCTTAATTTCTGCAAGGTGAATGATATGTCACAATCTAAAATGGCAAATTCCATTCTTGAGCTTCTCTTGAAATTTAACCCATTCTTGACAGAGGTCCACATTTTGTGGTTTGGCCTAATATATTTTGATGCAAAGCCCTAAAAATCATACCAAATACATGAGCAGAAGAGCAAAAAATTCTACACAAACTGTGCCCATTTTGGTTGAGTCAATATTCGTTGTTTGATGCTGAAAATTTTTTAAAGGAAAATAAGCATTAAAATCCTTAAATTGGCAATGTGATAGAAAGTTTAAAATCACTGTCTTCCCCTGCAAGTTGGCAACTTTTTGACTTCTCATCATAATTTCTGTCAATTTATATTCATTTCAGATACATGATGTTTTATAAGAAAAATGTAGCAATAAAATAAAAATGTTGGTGTTGCCAATTTGAAGAATAAAAGCTGATCACATTAGGCTTTAAATAATTCCTGTCACGAATGGGTTAAACAGGTCTGGATAAATACTGTAAAACAGGTCTGGATAAATACTGTAAAACATCTATAAACCTTATTCTGTACGAAAGGCCTTTTCTTGAAATATCTTCACAGAATATCTAAAGTATTCTCGATTTTCAGTTTCATCTATTATCAGATGTGTGTTCAAAGCAAAATGAATATAATGCACTGTAGTACATATATCCATGATGCTAGCTAAAATTATTATTTGACCAATTTTAAGTCTGTCTGTGTGCTTCTTACAAATTGAAAAAAAAAAGGTAAATACCTCTTTAAACATGTCAAGTACAAATGTTATTTGCTTGAATCTTCTAAGGTTTTTTTTCAAATACAAAAGGATAGACTTCATTTTCACTCAAAATGCTAAAATTCTCTATAATTTCCTGTAAGCAAATATTTAACCTTTATATAGAATACTTACTGTGTTCTTAGAGTGAATGCAGCACTAGTGATAGATGCTGGTAGATTGAGACCTTTTGTTATCTCTCTCCATTGTTTCTTGTTGATGACTTCTACTAAACCACCTTTAGCAACCACTAAATTGTAGAGTTCATACAGATCCAATACTTGTTTTGCCATAATAGGAATTCTATTGACAGGTGTACCTGAAAAATACAAATTTGAAAAGGCACATATTAATTAAACCATAATACTAAACAAACATCCAGAAGCCTGTTTACCTCACTATCAATAGTGGTTTGATGGGGATGGGGAGGGGGAGGGGGGCGGGGGTGGGGATAATTGATCTTTGTCATGTATTCATATATTATGTTGTTTTATCCTGACATTACATTTTTTCCTTTAACTATTGGGGGGATGAGCAGGGAAACAGATCACGCACCATTTACATTTTAATGGCGTTTTATTGTTCTTAATAAACGTAAACTTTTTAAAACTGGATAATTGTATTTAAGGTGTGATCACACAGCAGCTTTCCATCCTAATCTATTTCTTTGTACTTGTATTGTTTTGTTTTCCTATTTATTGTAATATTTTACCATTCGTTCATTGTTTTAAATTGTATTTTTAATTGTATATGTCATACAGGGCTCTCTTGCAAAGCAGTTTTTATTTACTGAAGATACTGCCCTGTCATGGCTGTGTAAAGAAAACAGAATAAATAAATAAATAAATAATGTTTTACACTATGTGTTGAATTTACTTGAACAGCAAGAAAAAAATAATCCAAGAAAAATTACACATGCAGCAAAGAGACTGAGCTATGGAAAGCTAAAAATGCTGTTGAAAGCTTAGAAATTGTCTTTTAATGAAATACAAATCTATTCAAAATCTATTTGGAAAAAAAACCCTTGTGCAAAACCACTGAACAAAGATAGACTGAAGAAAGGCACATTGTAGCTTTTACGAGCATGGAAAGGAAATTAAGTTACCTCAAAATTCACAATTTCTATAAAACATTCTATGTCCTCAGTTTCAAATCAAATAGAAAATATCAAGTGTTGAAGTGTTCCTTACTGTAGTATATGTCTTATATATAAGGGATAAAGGATAACTCTCTGCATTCTTATAAACAATCTAATATCAGTTTACCATGAATTTTATGTAGAAAAAATTTGTACTGGTTTCTCTTTTTGGAAGAGTACTGGTAGATTTTGATCACACGACAGAAATACTGCGAGATCATTATTGTTCCTTTTTAGGAAATAGAAAAATATATATATCAATATAACATTACAAATGGATGTTGTTGAAGCTCTATAAGCAATAATTGATAACACATACTGTTTAACCTCTGATATGTCAAAAGTAGAAATAGAGACTTAATAACATGGATAAAGGCCTAAAAAAAGATGAAAAGAATGAGGAAAATTATAAAAGGGGAGAAATATAAAAGAGAGAGAAGTGAAAACCTTGGGGAGAGGAGAGAGAAGGCAAAATAGAGAAAGGGTGAGGTACAAAGATATAACCTGCTAAAGATTCATAAAAATAGATTAAAGTATTACTACAAACATGAAAGAGAGTGAGTGAGAGAAAGAGAGAGAGAGAGAGAGAGATTTGAGAGGAAAAGGTCTCTTCAGAATTACAAGTAATTTCCAAACGTTAAAAGCCACTAAAAGCAACCCTGCAATGACTGGCAGGAAAAAAAAATCCATCTCGTTCAAATGAAGTGTCTCAATTAGAGCTTTCATGGTGGGATATGATGTGATGACAAGATAAAATGAAGCATAATTTAGAAATCCAATCTTCATTACGGCGTTGGTAAACACCTTGAGCTGGATTATGCATTAGTGCTCGATGATTGCTTAAATTGCCGCATGTACTTGAAAATAATAAACCTTAAGATGACTGGAAAGGATGCAAGAAATATGGGTATAGGAAACAAGCAGTAAATCTAATCACCAGAATGCAAGAGCAGGAAAAGCTGCATAAAGCGGAGTATTGTCTCTGATAAGGGAGGTGGAAATTGTATATCAAAGGCCTAATTCATTTGCATTGATACAGGAAGTCGGGCTAATTGTACATCTTCGATATAATGCGTGGCCACTTAAAACCCGCCAAGACAAAGACATCCATGGTAGTTTTTGTCACTCTTACAAATTCCCTCACAGCTCGACCCTTTGTTCCACCGCCTGCTCTTTCGCGAGTTCTGTGTAAAGAAAGTGCTGACTACATGCTGAGTATTGGTCCATTATTGATCTCCTATGGCTTTTATTAATATAGCATACTGGCCACAGTGGAGCTATAATTGTTATGAACATTGTTTTTGATATCAATTCCCGTTGCCACTCTTTAATCTTACCCCCCTCCCTTCTACCACCGTCATCATCCTGCTCTCAATATAGAATCAAACATCCCCCTTCCCCCATCTCCAAGCTGCCAATAATATCACCCAGAGAAATAAATCCCTTGCCTCAGGCGATTATTCTCTCTTGTCTTCTTATTGATGTGTGACGAAATCCTGGTCAACGAATCAGACAGCATCAAACCATCACGACAATGGCGACGGTCGATAAAAAATTGATGTTGGTGGAACTAGCCCGGGGCGATATTACAACCCTTATTGACAATACCTGGGTTCCCTTTTCCTTGTAACCTCTTTGTCCCTCATTTTTAATTCTAATGGCTTAGCTTCTGTTCTATTGTATTCACTGGTCAATATCTCCCTGACTGGCCATTCAAATAGACCCACTGACATATGTTCCTAAACAATGAATAACAGCCTCTACATCTGTCATCGCTACACATTCTTTTCAATACACATTGACATTTTCTTCCATCTTTTATTGCACATGTTTCTGCTTGGTGTTTGCGGGGGGTACTGCTCACTCATTGATTTTCGTTTTATTGTTTATCTAATTCTGGTCAACATGCCTATGTTCTCTTTGAAGGACAGATGCTGCATTCTACAGGATCATGATGAAAGTTAATAAACAAGTCATTTCAATAATCATTCATTCTAACAGCTACTTTGTAGGCTTTCATTTAATGGTATACTTCACATGTACTTCAAAAAATGAAATATACTTTCATCATGATAAATCTCAGTTACGAAATTTGAGCAAAAAAGGTTGTTCTGTGAAAAAAAAAAAAGATGTATCCAAATGATCATTTGTAGCTGAAAAGAACTGATTCATAGAAAAATGGACACATGACAAAGAAAAACTAGTATGGCTTTAAAAAAAGCAATATCTGATTAACTAATCGCCACCTTGAGAGGAAAGTGACATGTAACCTTTCTTGTAGATTCCAATGCCATAAAAAAACATCAGCATACTATCTCAGTCACAAGAGCTAAGAGGCATTCTGAAATTGAATAAGTTCACCTTTTTAGCCAGTAGCCATTTTAAGCTCTCATATCAATAACAGGTTTTCATCAGGCCAACCTGTGCGTACTTCCTATTAAGTAAGGGTTTATGATTACTCCAATCTTTCCTAAAATGATGTCTATCGTTCCCTACCTGTTGAAAACTTTGCATGTTCACATTGGTTTTAATTTGAGAATGTTAATTTGTGGTTCAACTTGGTTTCTAATCAGTCAAGGGGTGAACTTAATCCTGTGTTTTACAAAGGACAATATACATGTAGATAAGCAGTGAAGCTATAATTGGACTATTTCCTTATCATGAATACACCACTTATCTTTGATGTTATGGAGCTACATGATAAGAAAATACATACAAGAGAAAATTTGAAAATGAGTTTTTGAAATTAAGAGGGGAATCATTCCCAGGGGACAGATAACCAGTTGCCTGTGGGAACCAGGTTATTCTATTAAGGCCTAGTCAATGACTTCAAGTGAACACTCACAGAGCAATGTTTAGTAATTCCTGGAATGGGTTCATTTGAAACATTTCATTAATCTTTGTTCCCATTTGAATGTCTTACTTTACCATCAAACACTCTTAATGTACTGGCAAAAATTACAGCTTGCATTATTTGCTCAAAATTAGTCATTGGCCATGTTTTTCACCTACTACTTCAAAGAACACAATGTGAATTACACTGCAGAAAGCCCAGCTTTAGGGCCTTCTTTCAAGTTCGATATATATTTTATCACCAAAGACGAAGGTGTTAAGAGCCACCTCTGCCGCACATCATGTCCTCTATGTTCTTGATCTCTCTTCTCTTTTCCTATCCTCCACCTTCTGGATACGTAGTCTTCAAGAATCAGATTGGTTCTCTTTTCATCATGCCAACCTCACAGGCTTCCGATAAGCTACGAGCAGAGGAAAATCTATGTCTTATCTTCTCCCGCCACATGTTGGAGGAAATCGTCCCTCACCACACTCACATAGAGGATGTTGTCGTCTTTTTTTAAAGAGCAAAACAATATAATAATAATAATGCTATCGCCAGGAGGATGTGACATGAATGTTGGTATAAGACAGCTTCTTGATTTATCTTACACCCACCTAGTGACATGAATGCCAAGTCCTAATGGACAAGGTATGCTCTAAGTGCTGTTGAATCCAAACTTCAACCATCCCTAGTTATGAGAAACGAACTCGGTTGCATGCGCTTTCCTTCTCATAAAACATACAACTTAGACATGTCAATGCTCTTCACACTACTGGCTGATACTTATTAGCATTCTACTTGGCTTTTTTAAATATCTTAATGAAGTATTAAAATCATTATAACAAAAAAAAATTTAAACTTCCCTCCCTTGCCCTACTCTGTTCCATTTTCCTCCCTCCTCTCTACAACTTGTCTTCATTCATAATTTCATTTTTTTCTCAATCCATGCCTCATAGATAGACAATTATCACAAACATTCCTTGCTCA